>ML685840.1:10111688-10166757 GCA_007922175.1 Pelusios castaneus | reverse complement strand
TGTAGATATCCCACTCATGACTGCGGTGAAAGGCCTGGCGGAGTCTAGTTGCTAGGGTGTTGTCTGTGCCTGGTAAGTGGACTGTATGTAACATGACATGTTGTAGGCACCAGTTCCACAGTCAGATTGCTTCCCTACATAGGGTTGGTGATTTGGCTCCTCCCTGTTTATGTGTATGAATGCTGTCATATTGTCCGAGAAGAAGCTGCACATTTAGAGCAGACAAGGTGAAGACGCACTTGACAGGCATGCTGGACTGCTCATACCTCTAGGATGTTGATGTGTACCTGGCTTCTCTGGGAGTCTGTAGGCTCAGAGCTGGTTATTGGCTGCAGAAGTGAGCATCCCCAGCCAATGATTGAACGGGGGATTGGCAGGGGGATACCCACTATAACCTTGGATGGGTCATGCCACCATGCCAGAAGAGTTACCACTGTGAGTGGGAGGGTGACTCATTTGTTTGGGTGGTCACTCTGTGGGTTGTACATCAGGCGTAACCACAGTTGCAGGCATTTCATATGTAGGCGTGCATGTAGTGTAACAGTGGTGCATGCTGTTGTGTCCCCCAAGAGAAAAAGGCAATATCAGACATGTATGTGGAGGTGGTGCTGTAGATTTTTGATCATGGCTTTGAGAGTGGCAAATCAATCTTCCAACAGAAAGGCTCAGGTCTCATGAGAGTTCAAGAAAGCATCTATGAACGTGAGCTTTTTGGTAGAAACAAGAGTGGACTTCTCATTGATACAGATGCCCAGACTGTTGAGAAGCTTTTGTAGTCTTTGGATAGTGTTGAGAAGATGTTCACAGGATGATGCCATCAGGCGCCAATCTTCTAGGTATGGGAATAGAGGGTGATCCAGGCACCACATCTGAGTGGTGACCACTGCAAAGATCTTGGTAAAGACATGGATGCAGTAGCTATGCCACACAGAAGGACCCAGAATTTGGTAATGAACGTGTCCCATTGTGAATTGGAGGCAGGGTGAATGTCCACATGAAAATAAACATCCTGCATATTGAGAGCTGCGAACAAGGCCCCAAAGGGAAGAGAGGGAATGATTTATTGGAGCACAACCATATGGAAATGGAATTTGTGAATACATCTGTTCAAAGCCCTTAGATCCAGGACTGGGCAAAGGTTCCCTCTTTTCTTTGGTATAAGGAAATAAGGGGTGTAGAGCCCATGGTCTCAATAGTGATGTGAAAACTTTTCTATGGCTCCTTTTATGAGGAGTGTGTTTGTTTCCTTCTCTAAAAGGTTAACATGGGATGGATCTGTAGATTGCGTTGCTGGAGGTGGTGGATGGTGGGGGAAGGTGTGAAATTCTGTAAGATGTTCATGGTGTACATTTTCTAGTACCCGTCAATTGGTAGTAATCATGCTTCAATTGAGGGCAGACAGAGCAAGATGGCTTCTGAATGTTGATGGAAAGGCCGGGGAAGGCAGAAGGTGAGGTTCATGCTTCCCTCATGAAGAGTCAAAAAGAATGTCTCAAGGAGCATTGGTGGAGGTAGTACAGCTGGATGTGGCTGAAAATCTGGGCCTCTGGGTGACTTGGTGGCAGTGAGGTTGTTCCAGTTGGCACAGAGAGTATGGTTGGAAGAAGGGTGGAACAGGATGTCAGGATTGGAAGTTGGTCTGTTTTGCTATCTGGCAGGGCCAGTATGTAAAAACCTAATGACTGGAGTGTGGCTCTGCAGTCCTTTAATGCATGCAGGCTCTCATCTGTCTTGTCACTGAATAGTTTATTGTTGTCAGTTGGCAGGTTTTCCAAGGTCATTTGGACCTCCTTGGGAAAGCCAGATTTCTGAAGCCAGGAGTCTCTCCAAAGCACCACTCCTGAGACAAGGAAGCATGCTGCAGTATCTGCAGCAACTACTGCCGCTTCAAGAGAGACCTTGCCACTACTTTTCCCCCTTTATGAGGGCTTCAAACTTAGTTTGTCTGTCTTCAGGTAAAGAGGCTTGGACTCCCGCTAACTTTAGTCTACTTCACCTTTATGGCCTGATAACTGGTGATGAAGAATTATAGACCCACCAAAGAGACCTTGCAACCTATTAGGTAAAGCTTCTTAGCTGCCAGGTCTGGTGAAGCGGTACTGGTGTGTTGTTGTCTTGCCCTTTGAATAGCCACTTGTATTACAAAGGAGTTAAGTAATAGCTGCAAGAAGAGAAAGTCTGTATCCTTAGCTAGCACAAAGTAATGTCTCTGTCTTTTTAGGTGTTAGGGTGTGCGACACTGGTGCATGCCAGATCGCCTGGACTGGTTGTAAGATGGCATTGTGAATTGGCAGCATTGCTCGTGAAGGACCCATTGGCTGAAGGAAATCCAGGAATTCATCCTGGGGGGTTGAGATGTTCTCTGCTTGAAAGCTGAGGGCCGTTGCCCATCCTCCATAGAAGGTCCTGATAGTGGCCATGGTCATCTGGTGGTGAGAGTGATGGAGAGATGAGACCTTCCTCTGGAGAGAATGACGCACCAGTTGGAAATGATTGCTCCCATGATACCAGTGGTGCTAGTATGCACTGCAGCATAATCTGATGGGGGGCTGTAATGTGAAGGAGGCAGCACTCTCTGATCATAGTATGGGTCTCAGCCATTTGTAGAGTCTATGTTTCCTTTGGGTCAGTGGGCTCTGAGGGTATTGGAATCATTGCCCCTGGGTCAGTGCATATATCAGTGGATTATGCAGTCACACCAGTGAGAAAGCTAGGCCCAGATCCGTGTGCTCCAGGAAGGATGGCAATGTTGGAGCAGGCAGAACCGACGGTGCAGGTGGTTCGCTAGACTGATAGAGAAGGTGATAGTAAAGAAGCAGTGGTTTGTTGGCTGGGGATAGTGGTTGTACAGTACTAGTTGAATCATGCTGTTGTGGGGCGCTCTCAAGGGGCAGGATCAGCTCCGCTGTCCATGTCAGAGGTGATAACTCACCCAGCATGTCTGGTACCAGGAATAATATGTTCGAAGAGCTCAACAGAATGGATGGTGCTTGGGGCTCTGAAGGTATTCCTGCAACTGAGGTGGCAGTTGGCACTGGTTTGTTTTAGTACTTGGTCTTATGATCCACCTTGGACCTTTTTGACACCAGTCTTCCAATATCTGTCACAATGTCTCACCTAGTTCTTCCTGGCTCAGGGAAGGAGCACTGTGTTTAGTTTGGTCCCTCTTGGGGATCCAGTCTTGTGCCCATGTCTCTGCTTCCTAAGCACATAATGGGTTTTGGTTGATGCCACCTGTACCGCTTAATTGACTTAGAACTACTAAATTTTTTCCCCTACACAGCAGAAAAGGTGAAGAGGAGTATTCCGACTCTGTCCATGTGGCAGTAAGAAGAAACTAAAGGGCTTTCAACTATCATGATCTCATAACATCTCAGACACAGCACATGGTGAACACACAAGACACACACACAGGTCAGTGGAGACCACTTCAAACAATTCCAGCTTCGGCGCATGGTACACATGTGGAATCCACATAGGGACCACTACTTGAAGAAGAACCCTTGCCTTCATGTGAAGGAACCCACTCCAACTTGGGATCTTAATGCAGTACTCAGCTGTTTTTTAATTGATGGCAACCTGTTCCCACCTTAACCTATTTATGAAGATGGCCTCATTGGTGGCCATCTCCTCAGCCTGAACAGTCAGAGAAATAAGGGCACTAATGGCGGATACCCACTTATGGTATTTTTAAAAAACAGGGTTTCACTACATCTGCTCAATAAATTCCTACTGAAAGTCTCTACTGAGTTTCTCATTAACCAGGTCAACGGTCTTCCATTTTTCCCCCTAAACCACACCAGATAAGGAAGGATGCTGTGCTGCATTCTCTAGCTGCCAGAGCATTAGCTTTTTACCTGGGTAGGTCAGAGCCACTTAGGAAGTCTCCCAGAGTGTTTGCATCAATTGCTGATAGATCTAAAGGGTCCATGATATTCTTCTAGAAGTTCTCTAGCTGACTTCTGGATATATCATTTCCTTTTATGAATCTGCAGATATACAATCTTCTCCTTGGTTAATGGCCCATTCCACGATGTCTCTCTCTGGATTGAACAGAGGAAAACAAGTCAGGTATGGAAAGGTAAAATTGAAAGTCATCAGCATAAAGCTGATAGTTAAAGCAATGGGAGTGGGTAGGAACAAGGCAAACCACAAGAAAAGCTGGTGTCATTATCAGAGGGAAGAAGGAGGAATTGTAAGAGAACAGCTTTATGAAAGTCCAGGGACCACCAGAATCCAAGAAGGAGCATGCAATCTACAGTGTCAAAATCAGTAGAAGAGCCAACAAGGCTAAAGATAAAGTACAAGTCTTGAGTTTTGACCAGGAAGAGGTCATTGGAGATGATGCTGTGTGAGTAGTGGATAGTGCAGAAGACAGATTAGAGAGGCTCCAACAGGGAGCAGGAGAACAGAGTTGTCAAGCCTTATCATATCTTGGTTTTTGTTTTGTTTTTTATGTCCCAGCTCTCAAATAAATATGATCTATTTTTTAAAAAAAAATTATTGTAGTCCTCATGAATGCAGAGAAAAACTTGAAAACATAATCCATTTATACCCGAAAGGTTTGAAAATCAGAGAACAAATAAAAAGCATCCACAATGTATTTTGTGTTTAATCATAAGATTTTAAGCCAGTCATATGATTTTGAGGGCATGACTCAGGCTTGACAATACTGAGAGAAGAATTTGAAAGAGTATTTGTAAGTGGCATTTTGATTGAGTTTTTGAGGTAAGAAGAGAGAGATGAAATCAAGGGTGGTTTTTGTGCAGTGAGGGACACTGGGGCATGTTTGTATTTTCAGACCACAGACCAGAAAAAAATGAGAAGTAAAGAAGTAGTGAAATTAGGGCAAAAGTTTAGTCAATCTAATTTCCATCTTTCTGTGTGTTTAGTGATTGGGTAGTATTCCCTTAAATCATTTGGGAGCCCTCTACTAGAGTCTCTGTCTTTGATTGAAGAAGACACTAGATGCTAACAGGCTAAAAATATAAATATGTAGCTAGGTCTTGTCTACTGAAAACAGTTATTTGGACCCCAACTGCCTCTGTGTGGTTTCCTCATACTCTTAATGTTGTGTAGAGCAAAGACACATTACTTTCAAAACATTCCATCTTCCATACAAGTTGAAAAAGAAACAAAAGACACTTCACATATTTCAATAGAAGTTCTTTCTACAAGTGAAGAGTTATTTGAGTTATTTTATTATTTTCCTCCCAGGTGGGATAGGTGATTTACAGAGCACTATGAGGTGTACCTTCGAAATCACAGGCAGTATAAAAGTTTTTTTGAGAACAACAAAAAAAGTGCATATACTAAGTTAGGCAAAATTAAAAATAAAAGCAGCTCTTCCTTCTAAGAAGCCAGTGGGGGAGGACAATAACAATCTTTATGGAGATCTAAAATCCAAGTAGCTTTCTTGACTTAAACATATAGTGTTTTGTCATTCTATGATCTTAAATACTGTAATCAGATGTCAAACAAAGTGGTGATTTGTGATGAAGGTGCTATTTACCTAGAGAGTTGAACAGAACTTTTTTCATATTTTATTAGAAATTCTTCTATCCTCCAGCAATTGATCATAAATTCATAAAATATTCATAGGTGACAAGAAGATTATAGAAGAAACATTTGTCTATGTAATTATATAGCAAAATGGAAAAATTAACCATTTTATTGGTTTATTTATTTCCGATATAGTCCATATTTAGAACAAATCACAAAAGATATTCAATGACCTTCCTGGATCCCCTTTACCAAAAGATTTAGCAGCCAAAATGCAGCACATGTGATATGAATGGGTTTTTGAAACCAGAAGACAGTAAGACTTTAAGACTCATTTAAGTATGTTTCTGTTCTCAGTTACATTGGTATTTATTTGAAACAACTAAAGTCAGTGTTGGAACACAGGACCCCCCCATCTTTTATTTTTTTCAAAAATGCTTTTACCAGTATGCTAGATCCCTCTGTGTTTTTAGTTAATGCTTCTTAAATACAGAGTAAAAATCAAACTAATTTTAATTGTAAATATCTGTTTGACACAGTGGAATTACAAAAAATATTTTTTCCTAAGATGTTGCTCACCTTTGACATCATTAGCCTGTTGAATTTCAAGTTTTGTTTTACTTTGAACTTGAATGAATTTTTGTACAGGATTTGGACAGTTAAATCCTTCCATACAAACAGCTATTGAGCTGACTGGATATTTTTCTGTCACATTGCCAAACAATACAGTAATTGTGCTGAGGATATGGATGTAAGAAAGGTTGCTCTGCACAAAATAATTTTATACAGGAATCACTACAGATTTTAGAGAGGATACTTAATGGGTAATTGTAAATTATGACTTTTTTTTATAAGTAGGATCTTGGATATACATGAGTAATTCAAGTGCTTTGTCATATGTAAATTAAACTCATAATTTATGTGTCAACTATGACACATCTTATGTGCAACACAGATCTGTGCTTAGATATTTACTATCGTAAAATGTTTAACTAGAGTCAGTTGTGGTTTCTCTGTTTTCTGTTTTTACTCAATGAGAAAATCATATTTCTGAAATTAAATATAGTACAAATGTGGTTGCATTTATTTGAGGACATATTTGCAATTATATATATTTTGCACATGTCATGATTCCATATGTTTTTGGGAAAAAAGTAAATGCACGATCCATCAGTCCTTATTTAAATAAGTAAATCTCTCACAAATCCCAATTTAACTAAATGAGTTTACTGACTTGTGTAAAGATTTGCAGATTTTGACAATTTTCTATTCTGTGCTTATTCATTTTCAGTGGTACAATCTTTAACTTCTTCATTTCTATGTTTTCAAATTCAATATAATTGTTCCATCGTAAAACAAACATTGAGGGACCTAAATAAAGTATGACATCATGGAAATTTTACACAAAATATAGCTTTTTTTTTTGGCAGTACCTTGATATTAATAATTCTCTGATTTGAAAATTAGCAAGAGGGATGCTGGTGTGTCAATTTCTGCATATTTAAATTTTATTATTTTAGGTTTAGCAAACATAATACTAAATTATAATAAATTACTTCAAAACCAGTTGACAAGTTCCAAAGGGGAGCCGCGTTAGTCTAGTTCAGCAAAACAAACAAGGAATCCTGTGGCACTTTTAAAGACTAAATTTGTTAGTCTTTAAGAGTACCACAGGATTCCTTGTTTGTTTTCCAGAACCATTATCATATTGAAAATATACATATTTCCAAGAAGTTTACCAAAATCACAAGAAAGTTGCAGATATTAAATGGAAACCTAGGAAGAATTTTTTTTCATATGACTGAATTGTGACTACTAAACTCATTTTTAGTTGGCAGGTTTTGGTTTAATTGAATCAGTCTGGTAAAATAGATTCCAAAGGGGTAGCCGTGTTAGTCTATTGTAGAAAGACTGACTGACGAAGTGGGATTTTCTCCCACGAAAGCTCATGCGATTAATAAATCTGTTAGTCTTTAAAAGTGCCACAGGACTCTGTTGTCTTGGTAAAATAGAAGCATTCTCAATTTTCTCTCCTAGACTACTCCTTAGGGGCCAGATTCTTCTTTCAATGAAACCAAAGATAAAATTCTAATGACTTTAGTCAAAGAAGGATTAGGCCTTTGCTTTTGAAGATTGTATAATGTATGATTTTCCTGTAGAGAAAAAAAAATCCTCTTTCATCTTAAATCATTGACTTCAGATTGCAGAACAGCCTTTTGGCATCATAATTAACTACTTCCTAATAACTTTTTTTAAGTATCAAATAAATAGGAGCTAAGCCTGATATTACAAGGAACATTTTAAAATAGACTCTGGCAAGAATGCATGCAAGGCAGTTAAATTTAAAATATTAATATGGCCAGTGCCATCATCCCTTATTCTAAACACAATAAAATATTTTGGAAGTGTGACCTATTTACAGGAACTGATCAAATAACTTTGGAACATTCAGAATTAACACCCTTTTTGGATATTTGCATTTCTAGTAATAAATAGGTTATTGTACATCCAGCAAGAGATATTAGGGTGTTAGCCTCCAGTTTTGCATAAATTACTAAATAAAGGCAGAGGAAACAAACTTAGCTCTTTCAACAATAAAATATATAATAGCTAAAACATGGAGAGCCTGAGAGCCTTCAGCATAATTAGAATGGCTCCAAATTTCAACTACATTGCTTGATTTAGAGAAGATATTACTAGAAAAGGAAATGGAAAAATCAGAGAAATAAATTTACCCCATGTGGAAGACTCTCCTATCCATGGCACAGAGCTTGAAAACAATGCCAGAAAACTGGCTGAAATAACTGTACTCTACAGGAAGACACGTATGTGTAACACAGTTCTCCTTCTCTCAAGTAGTAAAAATAACTTTGATAAAAAGGCATCTTTCTTTCCTAATTTGACAGATCTCTTTTATAGAGAAATAGAATAGGGCTATAGCCCCAATTTTAACATTCACTCTTTAACAGCATGTATTTCTCATCCAAGGCAAAGTGAAGATTTCAATATTATGAAAAATATATATTGGCCTTTGTTGCAGAGTGCACCCCCCCCCCCCCACCTTCCTGCTGGGGAGCGTCCAGAGCATGCGGGTGGCCGGGGGCCTTTGCGAACTTACAAAGACAATACAAGCCCCTGTGTCAGGGCAGCCCGGCCTAGCAGTCAGAGTAAATACAAGAGGGAGGCGTTCACTATGGGATGTGGTGTCTGGGTAGAGGGGCTCAGGCCCTCCTGCTCCACTGAGCCCCAGCCCGGGGCCCTTTTGATGCCAGGAATATGGCACCAAGTGAGCGAGGATCTGAACTGAAACACGCTGACTCAGACATGCACCACCTCCAGTCCCACCACTCGGGCCCCCTGAGCTACTTCCTACCCAGTTGCTGCAATGGTCTCACAGGGCTCCAGTCTGCCTGCTCTCCACTCCTGTAGCAGTCGCTGTCTGTGTCTCCAGGGGTTCTTGGAACCTTCTGTCTGGGGCAAAGACCTGGGTGTCAGTCCCTTGGCAGTCCTCAGGCAATTCCAGTTCCTTGGTGACGTTGCTAGAGTTGCTCCCTCTCCTTGGTAGGTGCTGATATGGCTTTTGGGAAGGAGCTTCCAGAGCACATCCTTCCCTCTGCGCTGATCAGCCCAGAATGAGCTGTGCTGCTGCCTTTTATACTAGGGTAGCAGTTGGAACATGCCCACCAGGCTTTAAGGGGCGGGACTTCCACTGCCCGTAAAGCACGCTGGGCTTCTGCAGTGCAGGGTAAGCCTACCCTGTCACAGCATTGAAGAAATTCCACTTTTTTGTTTTAATTGCTAAAATGACATGGAACAGAAGCCCAGATCATTATTGTTTTGGTTTTGTTTGTATACTGGTAGCTGGATTCACACGCAACCTAGCTGTATCCAACTCTTGTTCCATATTCATTTTACAGCCTGTTGTTTAAATCCTTTTGTTCTTATTGTTCTCTACCTCTGATACGGTTTCAATATTTCCTCTTTAAGTTACTGTATCACCATAAATGACAGAAATACTCTTCCACGTCAGTAGGTATGCCCAGGCTCTCAAGTTTCTGCTTTACAGATAGTTGCAAAAAAGTGAAAAATGAGGTAATGCTCATTATCTTATATAAAGAGAAGAAGGCTTGAAAGGATTTTAATTTTTTTTTCTTTCACATCACAAATCCAGTGCCAATCTAGACTGGAAGAATCTGTAATAACTAGGTAACTAATGCAATGGGCTATCACAAAAACAACAGAGTAAAGTTGAGCAATTGAAACAAGGATTTTTAAACTGATTTTTTTGTTTATTTGAATTAATACTGGTTTAACTTCAATGCTTAATCAACATTTTGAAAAAAGGAAGGCTTTTTTAAAGATTCAGGACCTCAACCTTTTTAGTGTATGGCTAAGTTATATCTCATAGTAAGTTTCCTTGAGTCCTTCCAAAAGTTGTCCAGAGAAAAAACCAAGAGAGGACAGATTTGAAATTTTAAGGATTTAAAGGGGAAAAAAAGGTTTGTAAAATCCCTCAAACCCTTCATGCCATGCCACCTTTGTACACTACAAAAATGCAATAAAGGGCCCAAGCAGGTGACCTTTAAATCTCCACAGGTTTGCACTTAAAACAGAATGATATGTTATTCTGAATTAAAGTACCAGCCACATATGTCTGTAACATATTAACTTCAGCAGCCAATTACTAACATTGTCCTTCCAGGTTTATAACAGATATTCCCTTATCTAAACTGCTTGATAAAATATTACCTATGAAACTGGCACATTTCCTTTTCTAAATGCCCAAATAATTTCCCCCTTCTATGTCTGAATAGACTATTTTTACCAAAATATTTTCTGGCTATTAAGGTAAGTAATGGGTCCTGATGCTCTTTTCCCACGAAATTCTTCCAGTCCTAAGGGAACTATGTAACCCTTTGTAGTATTTAAGTACTGTCTACCTCAGGTACTTATAGTAGAACACAAGCACAAGGTCTATACATTGCAGTTTGTAAAATGGTCTATTTCGATGTAAACTTTTAGGAAGAGAATCTATATATAAAAATCCACAAATTGCACCGTGTGTCTTTGTGAAGCCTAGAATGTCCGAGTCAGTGTGATGTGATAAAAATAACTACAGGTGCGTCTGAGAGATCTTTTTACTCAGAATATCACCAAACTGAATCATCACTGGGTTTTTTAAGTTCAGTCATTTTTTTCTTTATGAATTACACCTGTGTGACAGCAAGATATGTAGCCACGTCATGAGTTATTGTGATATCAGAGGTAACTTAGCCAGTCACCACCCTTATTCTACAGCTAATTTGCATTAAGTAATTTCAGAGGTGGTAGGAGGCAGATTGCACAGACTGTAGATTACTTTGCTCATCTGCCAGAGTACTTCATCAAGTGGTCTCCCTGGGTGCTCCACTCGCGCCGAGATCGGAGATTTACGTTGCAGTCTCTGCTCTGAGCCGTGCACTCATGGCTTGTCTCGAGATGCTGTTGGCAACCCGAGCTGCACCTGCACGGCTCGAGCCCCCGTCAGTTCCTTCTTAACCGCCTGCGGTTAGAGACAGAGTTTCGCAGCGCTCTCCTCACACCATTTTTTAGTTAGTTCGGAAATAGCCTGTAGTTACTGTTATCCATATTTATTTAGTTATTTAGTTTATTTCTACCTTACTACCACTTTTATCGTTATTTAGTGTCTGTTAGCCTTAATATCTGTCAAAAAAAAAAAAAAGCCATTACCCTGACCGCTTCAAAGTTACCAGTTGGGAAAATAGCCGATAGTTACTTATTATCAAGAGTCAAGTTGTTATTTAGTTTCTTTGTGCTTCAACATGAGGGGATAAAAAAAGGGAAGAAAAGTGGTGGCCGTTAGACTCATAGGCTGCGTCTACACTGGTAAATTAAGTCGATTTCACCTTGGCTTAAGTCGACTTAATTTGCCCTGCGTCTACACTACACTTTGCTTAAGTCGACTTAAGCACCTTGCTTAAGTCGACTTAAGGAAAATAAAGTCGACTTAATTAAGTCGACTTTATTAAACCACCTTTCTACTCGACCTAAGGCTTAATTCGACTTTTTAAAGTCGAATTAAGCCAGTGTAGCCCTGGGGTAGCCCTAAGTCGATTTAAGGCTACTCCAGGATTACACCAATGCCCTTCCTGCTGGGGGGGGGGGGGTCACAGAGGGAGCCTGGCATGCCCCCCAAAGGGCAGGGCATGTGGGCAGGGTGTGACACTGTCTGGATTTAGGGAAGCATTTATGATATTATTTTCAATGGCTATCTCATAAATGCTATAATCCATAGGAACTATGTCATGTTTGGTATCAATAGAAAGGTAGTAATTTGCTGGGAATGATTATATAGTTTATGTCTAGGAATTCTATTTCAATTAGAAATTAGGAATTTGATGTCATATCCATACTTTAACTTGTGTCATTCTGGACAAATGCCTTCCATGGGAGGGTGTGAACAACCATTGTCTCCTTAATGTTAAGGAATCTGCCAGGTGATATGGTCCCAGGGAGTAAACTGATGAGCCATTAAGGACACAATGGTTGTATTCTTTATGTCCTTAATGGCTCATCAGGATACTCCCTGGGACCATTCTACCTGGAAAATTCCTAAACATTAAGGAGACAATGGTTTTTCACACTCTCCCATCTCAGGCATTCCTCCAGAATGACACAAGTTAAAGTATGGATATAACATCAAATTCCTAACTTCTAATCGAAATAGAATTCCTAGACATAAACTATATAATCATTCCCAGCAAATTACTACCTTTCTATTGATACCAAACATGACATAGTTCCTATGGATTATAGTATTTATGAGATATCCATTGAAAATAATATCATAAATGCTTCCCTAAATCCAGACAGCATCACACACAGGGCTCTGCCCTGCCAGGGTCCCTGTTCCCCTTTGCCCCATTGCACACAGGGGGTGCCCCCCCTTCCACTGTGGACCTGCCCAAGGTCCCCCTAACCCCACAAAATCGACCTAGAGCATCCAGTGTGGACGCTCTAGGTCGACTTTGTAAGTTCCCCTTTAAGTTGACTTTAATTTTAAGTGTAGACACACTAAGTCGACTTAAAGTCGACTTAGTTAAGTCAACTTAGTTAAAGTCAACTTAAAGGTGCAAGTGTAGACATAGCCATAGACTCTAAGGTTAGAAGGGACCAATATGATCATCTAGTCTGACCTCCCGCACAATGCAGGCCACAAAACCTCACCTACCCACTCCTGTGATGAACGTCTAACCTATGAATGAGTTATTAAAGTCCTCAATTCATGATTTAAAGACTTTAAAATACAGAGAATCAACCAGCAAGTGAGCCATGCCCAATGTTACAGAGGAAGGCAAAACCCCCCCAGCGCCCAAGCCAATCTGCCTTGGGGGAATATTCCTTCCCAACCCCAATATGGCGATTAATTAAACCCTGAGCATGTGGGCAAGTCACAACAGCCAGTCAAGAAAAAATTCTCTGTAATAACTCAGAACCCTCCCCATCTAATGCTCCTTCCCAGGTCACCAGGAACAAAAAATGGACAATTGCTAAACTAAGCCATCCCATCATATCATCCCCTCCATAAATTTATCAAGCTCAGTTTTAAAGGCAACTATGGTTTTTGCCCCCCACAGCTCCCCTTGGTAGACTATTCCAGAACTTTACACTAACCACTTTAATGATGCCAGGATCTCCGGGCTTTAAAAGGTGCGTGCGATTCCTGTCTCCGATGGACATTCCCAGTGCCTCCAATGCCCATGAGATAAGGAGGGGAGAAGGGTAGACCTTTTCGGACGTAAAGTCTATTCGTCCACAACCCTTCAATTGAGAATGTCGAATTATGCAACCCTATTGGCTAATTATGAACACAACATGTACTCAAAATTCTCGAAATTTATTGGATTCATTCCCCAAGACAAAGAGCAACAATTTCAGATGTTGATCAGTGAAGGTCAACTTATATCCAGGATGGCGTTGCAAGCTGCATTAGATGCCTCAGATACAGCCACCAGAACAGTAAGCACAGCAGTAATGATGAGAAGGGCATCCTGGCTCCAGTAAGCGGTGCTTCCTTGGGGACTCCAAACGTCCATTGAAGTCCTGCCATTTGATAAGAAAAAGCTGTTTGGTGAGAAGACAAATGAGGTGATGCATGCTATGAAAGATTCATGTGCCACATTATGCACCCTGGGAATCCATACAGCACCTACCAGAAGAATCAATTATCAATATCAACCATACCAATGCGAATACTCTCAATACCAGCCATATATACAGCCACAAGAAAGACAGCAGGACAGGAGTAGGCAAAGATACCAGAGAAGGTGCCAGACCCAAAACAACCAGTCATTGGAACCTTCCATGTCGTCGAAACAACAGCAACCATTTTGAAAATTTGGTCGAGGGCATGAGCAACCTCCCCTCTGAAGCGTTGACCCACAATATACCTACCTTTGGGCACTGTCTGAAGCCATTCCTGGACAGATGGCAGTCCATAACATTGGACAAATGGGTCCTAGATGGTCCTTGTCCAATATGGATACTCCCCCATCCCTTTCATGTCCACCCCACCAACATTGCCCCCTTCCCCATACCCTTTCAGGGACACACCTCATGTACAAATTTTACATCAAGAGGTGAACCATTTGCTGAAGTTAGGGGCAGTAGAGATAGTCCCTCCTTCCTTCAGAGGGAGAGGTTCCTACCCTCGATATGTCCTAACAACAAAGAAATATGGGGGATGGAGACCCATGCTAGACCTGAGAAGATTAAACAGGTACATAAGAATCCCACAGGTTCAAGATGGTGACATTGGCAAAAATAATACCAACACTAGAACATGGGGACTGGTATTCATCCCTCGACCTACAAGATGCGTACTTCCACGTGACAATACACCCTGCACACAGACGATATCTCAGATTCACAGTTGCTGAGGAGCACTACCAGTACAAAGTTCTATCATTTGGACTTTCCACGGCACCAAGGGTATTTTCAAAACTGTTGGCAGTGATAATAGCCCACCTACACAGGCAGGGCATTATTATATACCCATACCTGGACGATTGTCTGGTAAGAATAAGAAGCCACGCCCAAGCGGAGCCGACACTCAGCGAACATTGACAATAATGCAAGATCTGGGTTTATTAGTGAACTACCAAAAATCAATGTTAACACTGTCACAACGCTTGGAATTCATAGGCACCTATCTCAATGCAACCATAGCACATGCATCCTTACCACACAAAAGATTCGTGGACCTGATACAGACAATGACGGACAGTCCAACCATCATGGTACACTCATTTCTACAACTATGGGCCACATGGCGGTGACCACATCAGTTGTCCCACATGCCCGACTGCACATGTGAGTTCTACAAACATGGGTGGCTACAATTTTCTCACCAGGAAGACAACAGCCATCCAGGATGGTCACAATGCCCGCACCAGTCAAACAATCCCTTTCATGGTGGACACAACCAGACATCATCATGATAGAGGTACCGTTTACATAAAATACCCTGACAATATTCATAACTACAGATGCTTCCTTACTGGGCTGGGGGGGGCGCATCTGGGACAACACACTACCTAAGGATGCTGGACCATGGTCGAGACATCCCTCCACATCGTCTTAGAGCTACGTGTAGTAAGAAATGCATGTGTGCATTTCCTACCAAACATATGGAACAAGACAATAAAAATCAGGACAGACAATATAGCATGCATGTTCTACATAAACAGGCGAGGAAGTGCACATTCCCAACAGCTCTGCAGGGAAGCAATCAGATTATGGACTTGGTGCATCAAGCATGGTATAGACATATCTGCCTCTTACTTACCCCTGATTGTTAAACACCACAGTGGATACACTCAGCAGATACTTCATAGCAAAGCATGAGTGGGAGATCAATGACAACATGTTGGAACATATCTTTCATCAGTGGGGTCAACCATCCATCGATCTGTTTGCAACCCAGAAGAACAGGAAATGTCATGTGTTCTGTTCCAGAGCCGGACTAGGAAACAAATCACTGGGAGACACCTTTCTTGTGAGATGGGACGGGAAGCTGCTGTATGCATTCCCACCCATACCACTAATACACAGAACACTACAGAAGATACGAACAGACAAAGTGAAGGTCATCATGATTGCCCCAGCCTGGCCAAGACAAACATGGTTTCCTTACCTGCTGTAGATGTCAATACACCATCCAATAACACTTCCACTGCAGGAAGATCTTTTTTACTAGGACAAAGGCCAAATTCTCCATCCACAGTTGCACAAAATGCATTTCGTAGCATGAATGCTTCATGGCTTCAACACGACGAGCTACAATGGTCATGACAAGTAAAAAATATCCTGTTAAACAGCAGAAAACAATCTATTAGAAAGACTTGCCTACAGAAGTGGCAGAGATTCTGTGCATGGTGCAAACTAAGGAACCTTTCACCTACCTCTGTCCCGATTCCGATGATCCTGGAATATATCCTCCATCTCAAAGACTCGGGCCTCTCTAACAGCTCCATCAAGGTACATCTGGCCTCGATTTCCGCCTTTCACCTAGGAAGAGAAAATAGTACGGTGTTTACTGATCTGCTCATCAGACAATTCGTACGAGGCATGAAAAACGTGTACCCAGACATACGACCACCTGCAACACCCTGGGATTTGAACATTGTTTTACGATCAGTAACACAAAGCCGTACAAGTCTTTGGCAACCTGTTCTTTGAGCCATCTATCAATGAAGGTGGCCTTTTTAATAGCCATAACCTCGGCAGGATGAGTGAGCAAATTGTCAGTGCTCAAGGCTGACCCTCCATACACAATTTTCCATCCAGACAAAGTGACATTATGTACCCATCCAAAGTTTATTCCTAAAATTAACACAGTATTCCATAACAATCGGGAAATGAACTTACCAACTTTCCATCCAAAACCACACACAGACAGATACGATGCAGCTATGCATACACTGGACATGAGAAGGGCCCTGACCTTTTATCTAGACAGGACAAAGTCGTTCCAGAAGACCACAAAATTGTTTGTATCGATAACAGAACTATCAAAGGCAAAAGTCATTTCCTCCCAAAGACTGTCCAAACGGATAAAGGACTGCATAAAACATGCATATTCATTTGCCAATGTTCAGGTCCCAGGGCCAATCAAGACTCACACAACATGGGGTATATCAACTACCTCAGCTTTCCTGAAAAATGTCCCGATCAAGGACATATGTGCTGCAGCAACTTTGAGTTCTAGTCACACATTTACAAAGCATTACGCGATCCATCAAATGCGCAAATCAGATATTGCCCTACGGGTTTCAGTCTTAGCAAATATTGACTGCACAACATCCAGAGTAACCCCAGCAGGGGGAACTGATACATAGGCACCTAGAGCACCCAGGGACACCACTCAATGAAGAAACGACTGAAGCAATAACAAACATGGTTGAGAACTTTTGACTATGTCTACACTAGCAATTTAGGTTGACTTAAGGAGGCTTAAGTCAACCTAAATTACTCCCTGTCTACCCCAGACTTTCATTAAGTTGACTTAAGAAATTCCTTAAGTTGACTTAATGAGAATCACCCATTAGGTCGACTTAAGGATGGTGTGGATGGGGAGTAACCCTTAAGTTGACTTTATTAAGTTGACTTAAGGGTGGTTAGGTCGACTTAACAAAGTGGACTAAGTCGACTTAAAGTTAAGTCGACTTAGTTCACTTTGTTAAGTCGACTTAATAAGGTCAACTTTAAGTCGACTTAAAGTCAACCTAACTTTTTCTAGTGTAGACACAGCCTGATTTAGAATATCACCAGGTTCAGTCATCATGGGATTCATGGCTTATCTGCCAATTTTGGCTTTTTTACATATATTACATTATTTTATGAATTATACCTGCATGCCAGTTCAAGATTTCAGGCCATAGGCTTTTCATATTCTTTAATAGCTATTGGTGCAGCTACTGCCACATTTCATCATATTAGATAAAAGTATCCCTAAAGTACAATTTATTTTTATAATAAAAATTAGCAACCAGATTTTACCTTTGCAGAAACATCCTAAAAGATTCCTGCATATTTGTTATGATGTTGTATAAACTGTGCAAACTCTTCAGTTACAAATCATTGATAAAATTAATATAACCAATGAACAAACATTATAAACTGTTTAGGTACCTATTATAAATCAAAACTGCTGTATACTATGATGTCAAAATGTTTTTAAAATCTGAGAATAAAGGAGAAATTTAAAAATAATATTCTTAAGTTTCCACAAAAACGAACTATCTTAAAACACATACATCCTTAGGATGTAAACAGTAAAGAAGCAAATTGAAACTCATCTAGTGCATCCTAAAAACTTGTTCACACAATACCATGATCTGATGTGCATAGCTAGACATAACTGGCTAGTTACATTTGTGACTGGTATGAATATAAGAATGGCTATGCTGGGTCAAACCAATGATCCATCTAGTCTAGTATCCTGACTTCAGGAAGGAATTGTTCACAAGTATAAATATTATCAGGGTTTCAAGATAACTATCTTTGACTCTGCCTCCCATTGTCTGCTCAGGAGTTGCCCTTTAAGTCTCAGGCCTCCAGCTGTCTCTTTTCTAGAAGCAAAGTCCTGCAATTCTCACTGTCCAGGCGAGGGATTTAGGTTGCAATCCCCATGAAGCTCACTGTGATTATCTCAGTGGGCTTGACCTTAGCTTAACACCTGAATTTTCACTTTCACCCAGGGGCTAAGAAAGTGGCTTACCAGAGACCAGACAACCTTCATAAAGCAAAATATATTTATTTGGGACAAAAGCCTTACAGAGAAAATGTATAATAAAGCATACTTGCTTAAGCTTACCAGATGTCTCTGATCTTCCATATAGAGACTTTAGTGGGTTCCAATCATCTGACCACTTCAGCAGGGTTTTTCCTCAAGGTTCAGGTCAGTTTTCTGATTCAAAATGAAGGGCCCTATCAGTCAGGTCAGGAGGTCCTTTATATTGCAAGCTCTTTCTTTGTCTTCAGGGTTTCCTAAACCTAGTTTGAATCAGTGTAAGTAATCATCCCAGACAGTGGTACTTCTCTGAAGTTATCTGTCCCAGGGTCTGCAATAATTACTTCCCATTGATTTTTAGTTCCTGGAGGGAGCTCATTAACCCTCCCTAATCAGCCAGCCTACAATCCTTGGCTCACAGAGATACAGATACCTTTTATGAAGTTGGTACAATAGTCTTAAAAATATGTCTGTGTGGAGAAAGTGCAAAAGGAAGTGTTATTTACCCTCTTCACCTAACATAAGAACCAGGGGTCACCCAAATAAATTAATAGACAGCCGGTTTAAAACAAACATGAGGACATACATCTTCATGTGATGCACATTCAACCTGTTGAACTCATTGCCAGGGGATGTTGTGAAGGCCAAAAGTATAACTGGGTTCAAAAAAGAATTAGCCATTGATGAACTATCCTCCAGAAACTTATTAGCCAAGATGGTCAGGAATGCAACCCAATGCTCTCTGGGTGTCCCTAAACCTCTGACTGCCAGAAGCTAAGACTGGACGATAGGGACTCAGTCCCTCAGTAAGTTGCCCTGTTCTGTTCACTCCCTGTGAAGTAATGGCCCTGGAAACTATGGAATGGCCCTGGAAGTCAGGATTCTAGGCTAGATTGACCACTGGTTTGAAGCATTATGGCCATTCCTATGCTCATCTCAGGCACAAATGTAACTAGCCCGTTATGTTTAGCTATGCACACCAGACCATAGTATTACGTGAACAAGTTTTTATGGTCATGACACAATGGATATGTTCAACTTTGTATTTAAAACAGGCTCAATCTCTTTGTTTTGAAAAGGATACAGCATTTCCTCTTCAAACCTAAAGTATTTACCCTTTCTGAGTACAATTCATTTTCTGAAAACTTGCAAATTTTGTTCATTAGTTTGAGTTAAAATTATTTTAAAATGGCATCGTCTAAGTTATTTAGCATCTGCCAATCTTTTTTATTCCAAATCATTTCAATAATGTAATAATGCAGATACTTCAAAATTTCCATATAATTAAAATTAAATTAAATCTTCTGTAGAGGTTATATTTGAAGAAATGTTGTAATTATGCCACATTTTTAATGACTTGCATCTAATTATTCTGATTATATAAGCTCTAGATATGTTCAAGCCAACATCTTAGAGAACTGTTGAGGGGAGGTAATTGTGCTATCAGAGATAGTCAACACTTTTCTTCTACAACTATTTTGCATGTCACAATGTTATTTCTTGTGATGACTCAAATTGTAAGCCTTCAGGGAAAGGACTGTTATGTGTTCGTACAGTGCTTAGCACAATGGGATCCTGGTACATGCGTAGAGCTCCTAGCCACTATAATAATAATAATATGAGAGACTGGACACAGCTCAGGAGCTCTCATTGGTTCTGCCCAACTGTAACTGCTCTTTACAGATTCGCTAGCTACATGCTAGCTCGTGCATCAGTCTGTGAAAGGCTCCTAACAATTCTGTCGTCATGGTTCAACTGAGAACTGAGGCAGAACTAGCAGAGGGCCTGAGGTAGAAAGATGGGGAAGTTCTTAAAACATGGAGACCTTAACCCAGTGACCAGATCCTCATTCACATACTTAACACATCCCACTCCAGGGGTGTCAGACATATGACCCGCAGGCTGGGTGCAGCTTGCAAACTTTTTCCATTTGGCCTGTGACTACACTCTGCGGGACCACACTTTCCCTAACAGAGAGAGAGTGTGGTCTCACATACCTAGTGCTCCGTGAGGCTGCAAGAGTGTCAGGTCTCGCAACATCGCAGAACACGGGGTATGTGAGATTGCACTCCGTGAGACTTAACAGAGCAAGAGAGTGTGTGGTCTCGCAGAGTGCAGTCTTGCATACACAGCACTCCAAGATGCTGCAAGAGTGCCCTAGTATTTCGACTTCTGGTCTGTACAGCCCACTTGAGGTAAATGTAAGTCAAATCTGGCCCACCATAGCAAATGAGTTTGACATCCCTGCACTAAACCAAAAAGTAAATTGTAAATGACAGGTCAGTGTGACAATTCTTGGAGTACCCATGACTATGGATCACCTTGTTACCCCCTGCCACCAGCGAGAGAGAGATTTGCGTGAGCTTAACTATGTGTCAGCTCCTGGGTCCCACCAGACTGCTAGCCACCCAAAGCAAGCTCCTCTGAGCTATCCCAGCCCTCACTTTGCTTTGCAGGTTAACAACAGATGCACCCCAGTCCCCAATGATCTCTGAAGTGTTCCCCTGGTGTATCCAACCTCTTCTTCACAGAACACTCACAGAAACACCGGTCTGCTGTCCTCAAGGGAACACTGTATTCAAGGGAATAGCTTGCATGACACACCTCAGGATCAGCACCTCGCTTAACATCACAAATATGTTACATTTACAGTATATTATATTTTATTATGTTTATATTTATAGTGAAAACCAGGATAAGTTTATTACCAAAGATTCAACCGATAGTGAGTAAGGATATTGGAAGAATACATGTAAAAACAAAAGCATAGTACACTTTCTAGAGACTACACTTAACAGGCTAACCTCCTGTCTAAAAAAGTTTTATCTTATCCAAAATCTTCTGCAGTGTCTCCAACCAAAACTGGTTGTCATCCTGTTAATATAAACCTATTGCTATTTACTTCCTACGTTCAGGGTAATGAGATGTCATTTTCGTTCCCTAAATATAGCACAGCAGACATTTGATGTGATTCTGAAGATAAGGTTCTTTTCCCCTCCTGTTTCTATATCTGTTACTTCCTTTTTGAAATTCTTACAATCCTTCATCTGTATTCATCTTAGATAGGTAATAGGAGACCCATTATGACCGAAACAAAACTTAAATTACATTTCAACAGAGAAAGATGAAAGAATGTTCATTGTCTGACAGAAAACTTGTTTTTCAACTCTACCTTGATAATTACTTTAAAACACATTTTCAATATATACCATATCTCTTTAAACGATATCTATACATATATTTCACAAAGATAGTAGTGACACTGTGACCCTGGCTTTCAATTAAAACCTCACATGACGTGTTGGTAAACCAGAATATACCTACCAGAATCTGGGCACTCCTATTATCCCTAGCCCGCTGGGAGTAAGGGGTTCTCGTGTCACAACAAGATTTACTAGTATGTTTCGGCTGCTTGCCTTTCTCTAATGATGCAAAGTAGCAGCACACCTAACCTAACTGATTGGTGTGCTGTGGCTTTGCAACATCAGTGTTGATGAATCTGTCCTTAAAAGTTAACATTTTACAAAAATTAGGTAAGGTTAATATATAATCAAGTCACTAGAAATACCGGGTTGTATCACTCACTTTAAACTTTTTACTTAATATTTATGTACACATTTTTAATTTTATATTAAGCTTAGTTAATGTTGTATGTATCAGTAATCTAATGATAAAAAATTACAGGGATTTTATAAATATCCCCAAACCAAGCATTATAAACCCAGGAAATACAGACTTACAGTCACACTCAAAAGAAATGGAATTAAGACACCAAGCAATCTTAACTCTGCCACAAAAGAAAAACATTAAAAATACAAAATGTCTATTAAAAATCAGATTAATTTGGCACTACAAACATTAATACATCTTAATCGTGCGTATACTGCATGACATCACTTTCTTTATTCTTCCAAACACTTTGATGCTTCAGAAGAGCTGTGCAATAGTTTGCATAAGAAAGGAGCGAACACTCACCTAAAAATAGAGAAGCACAAGCCAATGCCACAATTCTGATTCTGGAATATTTTTGTCCCTTTCTTTATTCATTAAAAACTCCCAGTAAATCATATTCAGTCTTGGATAGTACAGCAGAATTCCCATCTGGAAACCATTTTAAAAAGAACTGCAATATCTCCTTTGCTGTCATTACAAGGAAAAGCAACCACCCGGATGTTGTTAATCTTGTTTATAGTCCAAAATATCAAGTCTTGCTTTAAAGCCTTTATTCTCCTGGAAGATTTCTGAAGTAAGCATCTCTTGGCCAGACAGCCCATTCTCTAAATCACATACCTTTTCTTCCCACTGAGTTCTTTCCAAAAGTTAACATTTTTTTTAATCCACAGCTGAGATGGTATGTTGCATGGTGCCCAATCTTCAATAAACCTCACTTTCTCTCCAGATCGTCCAGCACTTTTTGTACCATGTGATCATCCAGTGGAGAAAAGGTAAATAAGAAGATCAAAGATGGCGTAGGTGGCCATGACACACTTGGTGAGGAATGCTTAATTTTAAGATTCTGATTTTGGAAATTTTCTTTCTTCTTTGAGTGCTTGCTGATGTCTATTCCCATGTAGATTTGCATACTCTGTGTGTGCACCATCACTGGAGGCTTTTTTTCTAGTGGTATGTGCTGGATCGACTCTGTTGCCCCCTGGAGTGGTGCCTTTATGGAGTTGTATATAGGCAGCTCCCACCCTGATGCCTCCTCAGTTCCTTCTTTTCATTAGTGATGGTAGCTGGAATGCTGTTCTTCTCTTGTTCTGCAAATGATATGCCTCAGTATTATGTCTGTAATTAGATGTAAAATGTTAGTTAATAGAGTGTAAATAGTTAAGTCAATTGAAATTAGATTAGTGTAGGTACTTAGGATCCCTGCTCTGTGGGGCTAGCCCACCTGTACTACCAGGGTATGCCTTGATCCCAGGGCTTCAAACCATGTGCAACTTCCCAGAAGAAATATTGGTAAGCGACCCACGCAATAGCTGCCTGATGTGCCTGGGAGATGGACACGGCCTGGTGAAATGCCAGATTTATAAGAACTTCAAGCCCAGGACCAAAAATGACAGGGACTGTAGAATAAAGTTTCTCCTGATGGAGGCTGCACTTCACCTTGCATTGCAGTGGTGACCAGACCCAACACCATGCACCTCCTTGGTTAGTAGCGCACTGGTCTCAGTCACAGAACTGCAAAGGAGTTCCTGGTATGTAAGTTCACCTGGCACCATGACACTTCCCCAGTGGCCAGAAAATCAGCACCATCAGTGCAGCAGTGTTCCCTAACACCAGTGCCACAGATCATGGTTGCTCCCCAATGAAAAAGAACATGAAAAGAATGAGACATGTAGCAGACCCCTTTCAGATGGCTATCAGCCAACCAGCACCATTATTTCTGGCCCAAGAGGGGGATCCATTAAATCCAGTGCATATGGACTCCCCTCTGAGGGTGAGCCATGAAGGAAATTTAACCCTAGTAGCATCATCAAGGCGAGAGACACACAAGGCAGTGAGGAGTTTCCTGACCCTCCCAGCATCTCCATCTTTTTTTGAGGCGTGGTCTACAAGAAACAATTCTAATGCAAGAGGTTGCTTCATGGAGACCAGCCTCTGCCTTGAGCAAGTCAGTGATGATGGTGAAGCACTGACCCACATCTCACTGATCTTGTGATCTTCAACATGATGGCAGAAATTGCCAGTACAACAGAAAGTCATGATCCTGGCACCAGCCAGTGTCCTGGCAATGTTTGCAGTCATAATGCCGCTTCAGGTCACGATACTGCTTGCGGTGACTCCACCGCTCCAGGTCACAGTACCACTCGCAGTAACACCACCACTCCAGGTCACAACATCACTCACCATCATGGCACCACTCTGTCACAGCACCACTCAGCATCACAATACCACTCAGCATCACGGCACCAATTCATGGCACTGAAGGGTACAGTGACTCCCTGATTGCCCAGAAGTGACTCTTCTGATTCAATATCCCAGGCAGAATCGTATGGGTCATGATGGAGCAAGTACCTAGCAAATCAAAGACATGAGGCGACAACCCAGGGGCCTTTCCTCCCAACATGGCTCCCTACTCAATGGCAAATGCCTCTTCAGGGGCCAGTGTGGGCACTGTGGACAACCCAGGCCTTTCAAGGCTCCACAGTGGTTGCTCATATTTGGTGCCCTCTGAGGAAGCAGCGCCCTCTCCTCCCCTGTTGGAGAGGGGCTCAGTGTCAGGGGTGGAGGTGATAGAACTCTGTAGGACCTCACAGGAGACCTGTCAGCACTGCAAGAGACCCAGGATGCTGGGACAGTCCTGGCCACCTTGTCCTCCTCCCCAGACGAGGCCATTGCCGGTACAGCTGTAGCTCCAGCACAGGACAATTACAAAATCCCACCAGGAGCTATTAAAGAGGATGGCTCAAAATCTCAGCCTTAAGGTGAAGAAGATTGATGACTCTGCCCTGGCGTTGGTGGACATATTGACATCCTCCAGATCAACAAGGGTGGCCTTTATCCCTCAATGGGGCCATCTTGAAACCAATGAAGGTCTTATGGCAAACTCCCGCAACCCTTTAACCCATGGCAAAGCAGGTCAAGAGGAAGTACTTCATACCCTCGGAAGGGTATGAGTATTTGTATACACACCCTCCTTCAGGATCCCTGGTCATGGCCACCGCCAATAAGCGAGAGTGGCAAGGGCAGCTAGGGAGGCCAGGAAACTGAACCTGCTAGGAAGGAAGATGTATTCTACCAGGGGACCTCCAGTTGAGCATATCAAACCCCCGGGCCCTGTTAAGTCATTACAATTTTAATTCCTGAATAGTCGTGTCTAAGTTTAAAGAACTTCTACCATCAGAGTCCAGGGCAGAGTTTGCAGCATTGGTGGAGGAAGGCTGGGCCATAATCCTTGGATGCTGCAAATGTGGTAGCCCACACCATGCCCACAGCAGAGTTATGAAACATAGCTCCTGGCTCCAGTCATCAGGCCTGCCCTACGAAGTACAGCTGAGAGTGCAGGATCTGCCCTCATTTCCAATCAGGTGGATGCATGACTTCAGAGTCTGAAAGACTCTGATGCCACCCTAAAACCTGTGGGCCTCCATACACTGGCCCCATCCCGAAAGCACTTTAAGCCCCAGTCATTAGGTCATTTCCAACTGCCACATCAAAGGCAGGACTTTGGGCAACAGAGAAACCAGGTCTTTAGGAAAAGGCACCTTCATCACTATTAACTGGTCCTCGCAACTATAGCCATGAGGCAATCTCTGGGCCCTGGATAGAGCTTTTGAAGGTGTGTTCAGGGGCAATGTACCAGTCCAGATCCTAGTTTTTACTCCTATTTTTGGAAACCATTTATCTCATTTTTACTGGGTGTGGGTCAACAGCACCTTGGATCGCTGGGTGCTCTACATGTTAGAAGGGATCTCTTCCTCTCCTTCCCAGCTCCCCTACCAGTTGCTCTTCAGGAGCCCTTTTCATGAGAGACTTCTAACCCAGGAAATGCAGTCCCTCCTAAGGGTGAGTGCAGTGGAGGAGGTTCCTATAGACCTAAGAGGTGTGGGGTTCTACTCATAGTAATTCCAAGTTCTGCATGGCCACCATGTAATCATCCCATCTGTAGAGGCATGCCACCCTTGACTTAAAGGACACATACTTTCACATAGTGATATTCCCAGGCCACAGGAAGTCCTCTGATTCATCATGGGTCACTACCCTTATCACCTCACAGTCCTATCCTTCAGCCTGTTGGCAGGACCAACAGAATTTACAAAGTGCAAAGAGGGTGGTGGTGACTTCCCTCAGAAAAGCAGGAGTGTGGGTTTATCCATACCTGGGTGATTGGCTGATCAGGGACTGTTTCATGGAGCTGGTGAAAAGGCACATGAGATTTGTTCAGTCCACTTTCTTGAACCTAGAGCTTCTGGTAAACCAGCAGAAGTCAATGTTCTCACCAGTGCAGGGACAGACTTTATAGGTGAGATCCAAAGATCTCATAAATGGTGTATGAACCTTTCCCAACATCACAGGTTCATGGATAAGTAAAGCAAAGTGGGGCTGCTCAACTCTTCTACAGATGGTTCTTATGACTAGCAGGAAACAATCAACCAGATAGGAATATCTGGCAAAATGAAACAGGTTTTTGTTGTGGGCATCGAGAAAAGGGGTCCTGCCAAATGAGACAGCCCTGACACATATCCTGGACTACTCGCTCTACTTGAAGAAGGAAAGACTTGTGATATTGTCCATACAAGTTCACTTGGCTGCAATCTCAACTTTCCATCCACCAGTAAATGGCCAGACAGTGTTTGCTAACCCAATTTGCTCCCGATTTGTGAAGGGGCTGGAGCGTTTATACTCCCAGGTGCATCAACCCCTGCCTCCCTGGGACCTCACCCTGATGCTGTCAACGCTCATGGAGCCCCCATTCAAGCCTATGGTAACATGTTCCTTGCGCCATCTCTCTTGCCAAGGAGTCTTCTTAGTTGCCATTAATTTAACTAGGAGGGTTTCAGAGACCAGGGCCCTTATCTCTGAACCACCGTACACTGTTTATTTTAAGGATAAAGTGCAAGTTCCTTCCTAAGGTGATTTTGCACTTTCACAGTACCCAGGACATTTCTCTCCTGGTTTTTTACTCAAAGCTCCATGCCACGAGGAAGAACAAAGGCTTCACTTTCTGGATGTTAGGTGTGCCTTTACATTCTACATAGAGAGGACCAAATCATTCTGAAAGGCCATTCAACTCTTTGTGACAATTGTGGAAAGGATGAAAGCAGGTCCATCGGTGTCAGCCCAGAGAATCACAGATTACATCATGCATATGCACATGCTATGATTTGGCATTTTGCCTCCTGACCTAACAATGCATTCCATGAGGTCGCAAGCTTTGTCAGCAGCTTTTGTGGAGCAGATCCCTGTTCTAGATATCTGCAAGGGAGGACCTAGTCATCTATACACATGTTTACTACACATTTTGCCATCATGCAACAGGCAAGGTATGATGCTGCCTTCAGACAAGCAGTCTTGCAGTCTATCCAAATGAACCTCCGATCCCACCTCTTAAATCATGGGTTGGAAATTACGTACATTGGAATGGACAGGAACAAGCACTCAAAGAAGAAAAAATAGTTACTAATTTTTCCGTAACTGTTATTCTTTCAGATATGTTGCTCATGTCCCTTACAAAACCCATCCACCTGCCCTTCTGTTGTAGTAGCTGACATGAAAGAACTGAGGGGTAGGCATTACACCTCTATTTGTTAACAATCTAGTCACTAGTACATAGCTGTATCTAATATTACTTATAAAGATCTAGCCAACTACAGTACATTTATTGTTTATTAATAGGCCCATACCGCTATCTATACTACTTAAAAACACAACCAGATTCCATTCCCTGGATGTCTCTAAATATACAAACTTTGTTTCTGAGTTAAGAAACTTCAAACACAGCTTTATTAAATAACAAACAGCTTTTCAACCAGCAAACCCAAACTGTTAGACCTGAAGAAAAGCTCTGGGTAGCTCAAAAGTTCGTCTTTCTCACCAACAGAAGTTGGCTCAATAAAAGATATTGCCTCACCCACCTTGTCTTTCTAATACTCTGCAACTGATACAGCTACAACAATACTGAATATAAACATGATTACAGCTGTGTGTGTCTTTCGGTGTGTGAAACAGAGGCGTTGCTAGAGGTGGGCCCAGGTGCTGGCTAGCTGCTCAGACTAAAATGGAGAACAATACATGGTTATACCGTTCCTACAAGTTCCTCCATGACATTAATGCTGATAATTGTTTCTGCCTTGTGCACCTCCAGGAATAATATAGATTCCACAGAGAAAATTTTGTTCTTACTGACTCCTTTGCGAACCTTTGCACTTTCCAAATTCTATCTGTGGTTCCACCTATGCCACCCCACTGTCTTTAATGAGGTTGCAGTCATGTAATAATAGGTAAAATTTGGCCTGCATATGGAATTTAGTTATAATGATTCTATTAATGATGAATAGGGTACAAAAGAAAAACAATCCAGCTCACACACACCTGTGTTGATTTTGCAGTATGAGTAAAAGCTTTTCCATCAATAAAATAGGCAGGTATGACTTTGAATACACACAGAGAATAGATATTTAAAAAGTCATTTTTTACACAGACACTTTTCAAACTGTTTTAAGCATCTTTGTCTAGAGCTATGGAGGTACTCATGTCCTTCAAAAATCACTGGAACTGCCATACAATCCACAAAGCCTGAGTTAGGTACCCAGGCTCCCTATACAAAGCATGGGGAGACATATGCACCTAAGTAAACAATCAACAAAAGCCAGCATTTCAAGTGGCCCTGGCTCTCCTCCTAAACTACCAATGGGAGGTACTGAGCGGGGTGTGCCTAAGCCCCATCCCTCTCACAGAGATAGGTGCCAATAGACTGGACTGCAGGGAAGTGTCTATAACCCACAACTGGGAACTTAAGTTGTTCCTTTAGTGAAGGAGTTAGGTGCCTGAATCACTCCACCCAAAACAGCAGGAAGAGGAGGAGTTGGTGGCTCTACCCTCCTTTAACTTTTAGCTCAGTGATTAGAGAATTTATCTGGGATGTGAGAGAGAAAAATTCCCCTCTGCCTGATTGGGAATAAGAACAAGGGTCTCCCACATCAGTCAGGAGAGTTCTCCAACCACTGAGCTATGGGACACTCTTATGAAGGGCTCTCTCCGCCTCTCCTGTTGAAGCTATTCCACCTTCAAAGAGTCATTGAAGTAAGAGAACTGGACCCTGGGTCTTCCACCTTCCGTGTGGGTGCCCTTAGCCATCAGACTATAGAGGCATTCTCTTATCATTTCTCTCATCAGAATATCACGTAGCCAGTGGTTAAAGTATAATTTGATGGGCCCTGGAACCCTCCTAATCTCCGGGGCCCCTTCCCGTATTGTCTGGGGCCCTTTCATGCATGTGCGGGCCCCAGCTCTGGTAGGCAGTTGCAATCACTTCTCAGTACCACATGCATCAGTTATTATTCATAAAAATATTTATAATTTCATATGATATTTATGTCTATAGCAATTATTTTCACAAACTAGCAAACACTGCATAACACAATAAGTATTGTGATTAACAATGGTGGGGCGTAGGACCTGCCAGCAACCAGGGCAGGGTGGAACATGTGTTCCGCTGGATTTTTCTATTTCTAGGGGCCCCGGAACTCTGGCCCCTCAAATTTGTGGGCCCCGGAACTGTGTTCCGGTGCGTTCCCCCTTACTTTAACCCCTGCACATAGCGCAGTGCTTAGAACCAACTCCTGAGAAGCATAAAAGACCCCTCTTCATAACCTTTCTCCCCTTCAGGCAGAGGGGGGAATGGAACCTGGGTCCCATATCCCACATGAGTGCCCTATAACCACTGGGCTAAAAGTTGCAAAATGGGCAGCACTTGCCACTATCCAGATTTTGAATGGGACCTGATCAGAGAGGCAGCCTCTCAGTACATCTACTGGATCAGGCCCCACAAATAAGATAGGCAGAGGGTATGATGCTGTCAGACCAGGTGCCAGCTCATGTCAGAGCCAAAGACCAATTCATTAGTGTATTAGCGTAGTTCAAAGTGATTGTTAAATATGCAAGGGTATATTTGAGGTTTAAACTTCATGAAAATTTGTGGGATGTTACTTGCACTATTTTCATTTACCTGAATCTCTTTCTAATATACCAAAAGAGTAGCCATGTTAGTCTAGGTCAGCAAAACAAATAAGGAGTCCTATGGCACTTTTAAAGTTTATTTAAATTTATTTATCGCATGAGATTTCGTGGGAGAAAATCCCACTTCATCAGACGCTTTGAAGATGGGGAATCCAAGCATCTGACGAAGTGGGATTTTTCTCCCACGAAAGCTCATGCAATAAATACATTTGTTAGTCTTTAAAAGTGCCATAGGACTCCTTGTTTCTTTATAATGGAGTAGCAAACATATACATTGTGTTTACTCCAGTGTGACAGGGTATAACTGACCCACACTGGGCTGGAAGCAGTTAACCCCACACTATGGACTGAGGAGGCCATGCCCCCTCTCCCACTGCTGAGCATGCTCCAAGTGGAACCACAGTATAAAAGGTTCAGGGCTCAGCGTAATCTGTGCTGACTGGGGAAGAGAGTGAATATGTGTTGCAGGCTCCTGCCCGGGATCTATCACAGCTTCATACCTCAGGCTTACCAAGACCCAGACAAATATCTGGCTATCCTTGGAAGCCCAAGGGGAAAGAGTCATTGGAAACTTAACTTGCTGACTATCCTGGAGAACCAGAGGACCTGCAAACCACAGTGCAGAAAAACAGAAGGATCCCCAATGACCCAGTAGTGGATAAGCTTGCTGCTAATAGGATTCTGGGCTGGGTTGTAGGTAAGCAGGGAGGGCCTGGGTCCCCCTACCTTGGCCACGACCCCCGAGTGGTGGCCCACCATCCTTTTGCCACTAGCTCATACTGCCTGGCTCTGAAGGGTGGCCCTGTTAGCTCCAGCTGCCAAGGCTGTACTGCTGGTGCTGAAGGGCAGCCCTGCTGATTCAACCATTAGGTCACAGAATCATAAGACTGGAAGGAACCTCGAGAGGATTTCTCATTCAGTTCCTTGCACTTAAGAGGCCTAAGCATTATTTAGACCATGCTGGACAAGTGTCTGTCCAACCTGCTCTTAAGAATCTCCAGTGACAGAGATTTCACCACCTCTCTAGGCAATTTATTTCAGGGCTTAAGTATGCTGACATTTAGGAAGCTTTTCCTAATCTCCTATTTAACCACCCTTGCTGCAATTTAAATTCATTTCCTCTTGTTTTATCCTTGGATATTAATAAGAACAACTTTTTTGCTCCTCCTTGTAATGACCTTTTGTATACTTGAAAACTGTTATCATGTTAGTCTTCTTTTTCCAGACTAAACAAACCCAATTTTTTTTTAGATCTTCCCTTCTGAGGTCATGTGTTCTAGACCTATTAATATATTTTGTTCCTCTTCTCTGGACTTTCTTGAATTTGTCCACATCTTTCTCAAAATGTGGCACTCAGAACTTAACACAGTACTCCAGTTGAGGCCTTATCAGTGCGGAGTAGAAGGGAAAAATTATTCCTCTTGTCTTGCTTACAACACTCCTGCTAATACATTCCAGAATGACATTTGGGGTTTGGGGTTTTTTTTTGCAGTGTTACACTGTTGACTCATATTTAGCTTGTGACTCATTAAGACCCTCAGAGCCCTTTCTACAGTACTTCTTCCTAGACAGTCATTTCCCATTATTTGTGCAATTGATTGTTACTTCCCAAGTGGAGTACTTTGCATTTGTCTTTATTGAATTTCATCCTATTTACTTCAGACATATCTTCAGTTGTCCAGATCATTTTGATTTTTAATCCTATCCCCCAAAGCACTTGCAATCCCTCTTAGCTTGGAATCAACAGCAAACTTTATAAGTGTACTCCCTTTGCCACTACCTAAATCATTGATGAAAGATATTGAACAGAACCGAACCCAGAACTGATCTCTATGGGACTCCACTTGATATACCCTGCCAGCATCAATGTGAACTACTGATGATTATTCCATAAGGAGTTTTCCAAACAGTTATGCACCCACCTTATATAGTTCCATTTAGGTTTTATTTCTCTAGTTTATGAAATGTTTTCTCATGTGAGACCATATCAAAAGACTTAAAAAAATCAAGATATACCATATCTGCTGCTTCCCCCATCCATAAAGCTTGTTATCCTGTCAAAGAAAACTATCAGGTTAGTTTGACACAATTTATTCTTGACTGTTATTTATCACCTTATTATGTTCTTGGTGCTTGCAAACTGATTTCTAACTATGTGTTCTATTATTTTTCTTAGTACTGAAGTTAAGCTGAGAGGTCTGCAATTCTCGGGTTGTCCTTTTCACTCTTTTTATAGACTGGCACTATACCTCCCTGAGGAGAATGACGATTATTTGGACTTTGCCACAGGGCCATAACAACCCAAACGGTTGATGGGGTATACCTGCCTTGCAACACCTGTAACTGTCAGATGAGAAAGGGGCCTTGTGGAATGCATCTGAAGAACTTTAATAGAAAAGTGTTAATTGCAAAGGAAGTGGTCATTGCATGTGATGATCGGAGGTCATAGACTCAAAGTGCATTCCTCACTGTCTGTCATCAAAGGAAAAGTCCATGTGAGTAGTCAGATTGTCAGCTTGTTTTCTGTGAGAAGAAGCTATAAGTATGGATTCAAAGAAAGATCTTGAATCTCTGGACTGTTTGGACTCTTACAGGGAAATATACCAGAGGCAAAGTGGAGATCCCCAGAGGCAATCTGGGAACCCTGAAAAGACATTTGGAAAACTGGCAGTTCATTACATCATTGCCGCCATTGGAAATTGAAAATTGTGACATACCTGTGCATATATTTTACCGGCTTTAACCTCTCAATAACTCTCATTTCCTTATCTTAGCTATCAACCTTTAGTTATTTCACTATAGAATTGGCTGCCATTGTTGTCTGTAAGATCTAGTATACCAATTGATCTGGGATAAGTGACTGGTCTTTTGGAACTGGATGCAACCTAGATGTGATGTGATTTTTTATGTAAGTGACCTTTTATGTAAGTGACCAGTTTGTCTTTGTGGCAAAATAGATGGAAGAATCTAAGGGGATGGTCTGTGATAGTCTTGGTGGTCAGACTGGTATAGTGATCCAGGAGTTCACATTTGTTTCTGGTTTGGTGAAATTTAGTTATAAAACATACTACCGGTTTGGAGAGTCTGCCCTGAGGTAGGCATTCACAGTTGTGAACCACTCCAGACAGCGTGACAGATGCAATGCCTATCATCCCCAAGTTCATGAATTGCTCTGGGGCTTATGTAGAAGACAGTGATCCAGATACCTAGGGTATGCCTAGATTGCAATTAGACAGTCATGGTTGGCCCATGCCAGCTGACTTGGGCTTGCAGGTCTTGTTTAACGGGATTGTTTGACTGCTGTGTAGACATTTGGGCTTAGCCTTTAGCCTGAGCTCTAGAATTCACCCTCCTCACAGCATCCTATAGCTTGGGCTCCAGCTCAAGCCCAAATTAAAATAGTCTCCACCACAATTAAACTCCTTTGCCTGAGCCTTGCGAGCCCAAGTCAACTGACCTGAGCCAGTAGCAGGTTTTTAATTGCAGTGTAGCTGTACACCAGAGTGAGGCAGCCATGTGCATCCTTAGAAGCAGAATCTTAGGGACCTAGGAAACTTTCACTCTGAAGATGTAAGAACTGAGTGACGTTAGTACTTATGGGGTTAGGCAGAAACTGAGTGGAGGTTTTGTAGCTAACAGGGGAACCTAAACTGAGGTTTAGGTGCCTAAATACCTTTGTTGAGCTGGGCCATAACGACTCTAGACTTAATGCAACTATTCTAAGCATAAATAGAAGACTTAAATCACCAGGTAGTTGAAAAAAAACCAAAACATTTTAAACATAAAACAAAATTTTTCTAATCAATGTCAAAACGTATCTAAGTCAAAGTGATTAAATACTGTTCCTTTTCATGACCTGAACCTAGTGAATTATTTTCAGTTACCCGAGGCTAAAGCAGAGGTGTCGTTGTCGTCGGGCTGGCAGGGCGCCAGCCCCGGGTGGAAAATCCTGAGCCCCGAATCTATTTTCCCCAGCAGGTACATGCGCACCCAGGCGGAACGCTGCATTCCGCCCAGGGGCCCCAGCAAAGCCGCAGACTCCTGCTGCGGCCAGGCTGGGGAGATTCAAATCTCCTGCCCTGAGCATGCTCAGACAGAGTGTGCTCAGGGTGGGAGCGGTCTGGCCCAGAAGCAGCTCTGCCGGCCGTCCCTGCAGCTCCAAGCCTCCGGCCAGGTAAGGGGGCTGGGAAGGGGCTGGAGGGAGACCTGGAGAGGGGTGGAGGGGACAAGGAGACTGGCTGGGGGCTGGGTAGTGGTGGAGGGGACTATGCACGGCAGGAGTGGGGACTTCGTGGGGGGCTGGGGAGGGATGGATGAAGTTAGAGGCCTGTGGAGGGGGCATGGGGAGAAGGAGACTGGGTAGGGGCTGGGTAGCAGTGGAGAGGACTATGGGCAGCTGGAGGGGGACTGGGTGGGGAGCTGGGGAGGGATGGATGGAGTTAGAGGCCTGGAGAGGGGTGGAGGGGACATGGGGACAAGGAGACTGGTGGGGGCTGGGGAGGGGTGGAGGGGATTATGGATGGCTGGAGGGGGACTAGGTGGGGGGCTGGAGAGGGATGGAGGAGGTTGGGGGATGAGTGGGGGTTAGGGACAGAAGGGCCTGGGGAGGTGTGGAGGGGATTTGGGGGCTGAAGGGGGGTGGAGTGAAGATGGGGGAAGTTGGGGAGTTAGGAGGGCTGGAGTGGGGGTTTGGGGGCAGGGGTGGGCTGGGGGTCACCGCCCTGGATCTTTTTGCTATCCAGCAATGCCCCTGGGCTAAAGTCCTGCTTGAAATAAATGCAGTGTTCTTCATTCAGCCTGCAGGTGTGTAACCCATATGCCTCTCTTTGAGAGACCTACTGAGGGTGGGTTACTGTTCCTGGGCAGATTAGCTACCCACAACCAGAAATTTCTGGAAGCAGGGAGTGGTAGCATTTTGAGCATGCTCCACAGTGTACCCTGCTGGTGTGATGTGATGTCAGTCAGATGACATGAGAGCAGCAGTCTGTGCGGACAGCAGGCTAGAGCTGCCTTGAAAAGAGAACATGTGCTCAATTTTCTGGAGAGGAGCTGAGCCAGGAGTGAACAAGATGTTTTCTCCCTGTAATGGAGTCATTTGCAACAGACCTTGCAGACATGCATATGGGACTGAGGGCTGGTTGCAGAGGAGAAGAGAAAGCCTGCATGGAATGCTACAGAGGATCCCAGCAAAGGAAGAAGAGGACAGCGATTTCTTGCCACTCAGGCTTCTACAGTGGAACAGAGACTGTAGCTGAGAGTTGTGTGAACTCCACACAGACTTTGGGACTCTTGGGTATCTTTCCTGCGGGGTTTTCTGTAGGGATTGTTCGTGGTTAATTGTATTTTGTTTTCTTAGGATAAGGTTCATTTAGTTAGTAGTTAATAAAGTTCATTGTTGTGTTTATTGTAGTAGTATTTTAATGTGGGAGTGTAGCTCTGAGCAAGCTTCGCTGTGAGTCCTATACAGACTGGATCCTGGGTCTCCAGCTGCTTCCTCCATAGGGATTGGGATTGATTTCTGTGAGGCACTGGAGAAGGGCAACTGAATGAATTTTAGCCCACCCGAAGGTTACAGGTGCAGCATTTCAAATCACTGAACTACTTTATTTAATCCCCCATCAAAACCGAAAAAATGAAGGTGGCCCACTCCGTTCCCCTCAAACACTAAAACGCAGGGACATGGGCCACCCTGTCAGTAATTCACTCCCCCCCGATGCCTCAACACACGCTAGCATCTTCCCCGACCCCACAACCAGCACACCCCACCCCACAACCAGCACACCCCACAACCACACCCCACACACAACCAGCACACCCCACCCCACAACCACACCCCACCCACAACCAGCACACCCCACCCCACAACCACACCCCATCCCACAACCAGCACCCCCCACCGCACAACCACACCCCACAACCGGCACACCCCACAACCACAGCCCACCCACAACCAGCACCCCCCACCCCACAGCCCACAACCAGCACACCCCACAACCACACCCCATCCCACAACCAGCACACCCCACAATCACACCCGTGTCAGGCTCCTTGGCACCCACGAACTGAGCCTCCCGCGCCCAGACCCACCAGACGCTCTCCGCTCTCAGCCTCGCCTTGCCCCGTGCCCGCCAGAGCCATCACCCCTTCGGAGCGCGGCTGTCCTCCCCTGGCCAGGGCCGTGGCGCGGCGCTGCGGGCTGGGGAAGGCGCCCAGTCGGGGCACTCCGCTCCCCCGCCCCGCCCCGGCCGGCCCTGTTTACGCCCCTCTCCTAGTAACCGGCTGCGGCGGGCCCGTCCCCATAGCAACCGCGCCGGCCGCTGCAGCCGGCAGAGCGGGCCCTACGGGGCGGGGGGCGGAGGGCACCGCTGGGAGCTGTGTGCAGGGGCCCAGGCGCGGACCCCGCCCCAGTGAAGGAGGGGCCCAGGGCGAGGCTGGCCCCTGTCGCACAGGTGAGTCTGACCCGGGCCCTGCAATAAGGCCTCCCCAGTGAATGAGGGGCCCGGGCCTGCAGACCCCCCGCCCCGAGTCAGTGAGGGAAGCCCCCTAGTGATGAGGGGTCAGGGCCTGATGGGACGGGTCTGAGCCCCTAATCTATAGCAAGGGGGTTGCTCACACCCAGTGAACGAGAGCTCTTGGGAACAAGCTGTTCCCTATGCATGTCCCAACGTGCGGGTGCCTCCCTCTGCACCTCTATTTACTGATGTGGTTTCCATAGTAGGTGAAGGGGTTTGTGGCGTAACAGCCACAGGTTGCCACTAGCCTCTTATTTCTGCATTTAAATGAAACGAGGAGGTGGCTGTTTCACTGGCCTCTGCACATTCTCTTGTTCTCAGAACAGTTTCCTAGCATTGTCTAAACAAACAAGGAGTCCTGTGGCACTGTTAAAGACTAACAGATTTATTTATCGCATGAGCTTCCGTGGGAGAAAATCCCACTTCGTCAGATGTTTTGGAGATGCAGGGCCGTCCTTTGGGGGGAGGGGTGTGTGAAAGGGGCGATCATCCCGGGCCCCGTGCTTACGTGGGCCCCGCACTGTCCCTCTCCCATTGGGCACTGCAGGTCCCGCACCGGCTCTCCCCCATGGACGCGATTCGCCCTTCCCCCCCTGCCTTTGGTGGTGAGCCGAAGGCAGTGGTGGGCGAGGGTCGTAAGGGCTTCGCCTGGCCTCTGGGCTGGCCCTTCCCAACCACGGGTCACAGCAGACAGGCGTAGGGGCCGGGCAGGAGTGAGGCGCACAGTGCCTAGTCTGCTCCCCATTCATGCCCCGGCCGGCACCGGCCCCAGCGGCAGCATGGCCTCAGCCAGTGCTGGCTCATTCCGTCACTGGTGGCCTGGGGGGCCGAGGCTGGGGTGCTGTCGGCGGCAGGAGCCTGGGGTCCCGGCCATGGCGACAGCCTTGGCCGGGGCCAGCTCCTGGGGGCTGGGGCTGGGGCTGGGGCCAGGGCGGCGGCCTCGCCCGGGGGCGAAGCGAGCCGGCTTGGCCGACCTGCCCTTCCCCTCCCAGGATGGGATGGGGCCCCCCAGGCTACTTGGCTCTGGGTCCCATTCCGTGATAGGGATGGCCATGTGGAGATGCTTCAGTCTCCAGTCCTCAGTCTACATCCAACACCCATCTCTGGAACTATTTATCTGCAATTGGACATAGAACTGAGGCCCACCCAGGTGCTGGGTGTCTACCAGAGAAACTGATCGTGCCTGCAAACTACTTTACATGGACTCTAAATCATTTGTATGTATGTGATTCACTTTGACCCTTTAACATCTCTCATATTTTGCTTCTTTTCTTTTTATATTAAACCTATAGTTGTAGTTACTAAAGTATTGTCTATCAGTGTGGTATTTTGGGTAAGATCCAAACTTATATTGTTCTGTGTAATGTGTCTGGCCTTTTGGGGTCAGAAGAACCTATTTCTTTAAGAGACCATGTGGCTAGGTGGGAGCCAGAGGAGCTGGAGTGCAATAAAGGGGGCTGTTTCTCTGTTGGCAGACTTCATGGTAACCAGTGTGGTTAACCAGAAGCCTGGTTATGACTGATAGGGAGACTGGTTTAAGTACCACCCATCAATGTTTGGGGAGTTTGGCTCCCAGTTTTGCAGCTTGCCCTGATTTTTGTACTTTCAGAAGGTTAAAAGCTCATGCAATAAATAAATTTGTTAGTCTTTAAAAGAAGTGCCATAGGCCTCTTTGTTTGTTTGGCTGACCTAGACTAACACGGCTACCCCTTTGGAATTAGCATTATCTGTAAAGTGTGTTGCCCTCTGCCTACATTTTCTCAGGATTATCCTGTTTTTGAGGTGCCTGTCCTATGAAATTTCTAAGGGTGTTCAGTACATATTGCCAGCTGTCCAGTTTTATGGGCGCAGAATCATCCTGGCTGTTCTGTTTTTTTTTTTTTTAATACCCCAGAGGTGGCAGCTCAAGTAAGATGACAAAGAGCATCTCTTAGTCTCATTGCAAAAAGAAGATAACCCATTTGCTTGGCACTTTTAAAAACATAATGCTTAATTAACAGATGTGGAAATTGCATTTTTCCCAGTTATCCTCATTCTTTTTAATACAACTTTAGCAAGTCTATGCCCCACATTGCTGATGTAACTCAATTGAATCAGGCTCAGATATGCTTATTTCTAACTAATAAGTCTGTATTCTCTTTGGGATTTTAAGCATATTTTAAAAATCAGTGATTTATTTGCTAAGGCACACATCCTTGGTATTAGCTGACACGATGGGAGTGGCACTGACAAGAGCTGCGCAATGGACCTCTGCTGGTTCTGGAACTGGCACACTAGAAATCACTCCTTTGAACGAATCTCTTCTAAACGACATCATTAAGTTTACAGAGAGCTTCAGCTCTAGACATCCTCAAGAAGCAGCATTTGTCTTCAGAGAACCACTTGAATGGAAAACACAGTTGGATTATTCTGTATTTGGATTAGGTTATGAGATCAGGTAAGTCTGAATGGCAGTGGTTTTAAAACATATTAAAGACAAACTGCAAAGAAAAAATGTGCTCATTTTGTATAATGAATGCCTTTTCTGTTTATTCTGGTGCTTTTCTCATAGTTTTTTTATGTTGGAAATTATGTGTTCTGATTAATAACTTTTTTCCAAAGGACTCTGAAAATATTTGTAGCACTTGTATTGTATTGTATTGTGACATTGCAGCTATGTTTTGAAACCTAATCTCCAGTTTCTTACTAAAGTGGGAAGGACATATTTGCCCGTATCTAGAAATTTTCACACTGTATGCCTGGTGCTGATGCACACTTCCCATTATAGCAATGAAGGAAGCATGTGGGCCGGGCACAGGTGTTTTACCACGGTGAGAATGTCTACATACCCAGTAGATAGCTGTGGCTGTTCCCTGCCAGTTGAGTTGGGCTCGGGGAGCTGTTTAGTCTTCCAAGCTCTCCAGCCCAAGCCCGGTAGTCTGCACCAGCAATCAAATAGCCCAAGTCCCCTGTGTCTGAGTTGGCTGGCACAAGTCAGAGGCAGATGTCTAGTTGCTATGTAGATATATCGTGAATCACATTACCTTGAGGTGGGATGCAAAAAACAATACTAAAGTCTTAATGCAGTTACATCCATTGAGTGTTAGGTCATATCAGCATTGTAATTAGAATTGTGTTGGGGCATCATTGAGCCAAGCCATGTTAAAGGCCCTTCTACAGCATTGAAAAGAGCAGGATAGTTACAGTTTTTAAAAACTTCTAGCTGATGTTTTCATCTGCACTCCCATTTATATGTCTCCTAATTTGGCTCATCCATTCCACAATACCTTCATCATGTCCATGTTGCTCAAATATACTAATCTAATAATATACACTATTAATTAACTTGTGCAAATTCTTAAATTGTGTTTTTGCTGGGAACCATAGCTCTACATTTCCTGATGCATACAGATTGAGTTGTCACTAGATGATTTTTGGAACAAATTGATGATATATTAAACAATAAGAAGTCACCAGGACTAGATGGTATTGACCCAAGATTTCTGAAGGAACTCAGATATGAAATTACAGAACTACAAACTGTTATATGTAATCTGTTGCTTAAATCAACCTTTACCAAATGACTGGAGAGTTGCTAATTTAATGGCTATTTTTTAAAAAAGATTCCAGAGTCAATCCTGACATTTATAGGCTGGTAAGCCTAACTTCTGCATGAGGCAAATTGGTTGAAACTATAGTAAGGAACAAAATTATCAGACACACAGATAAACATATGTTGGGGAAGTCAACATGGCTTTTATAGTCTATATATTTTATTGTAATCTATGAGACTTCTTTGAGGGGATCAACAAGCATGGACAAAGGTAATCCAGTGGATTTACTGTACTTGGACTTTCAGAAAGCCTTTGATAAGATCCGTCATCAAAGGCTCTTAAGAAAACTAAAGCGGTCATGGGATAAGATGGATCAGTAAGACTATGTCTACACTTGTTAATTTAAGTCGACTTAGCATCAAAAATTAAATTGACGTAGAGGGGACCCTGCCAAATCGACCAAGAGCATCCACACTGGATTCCTAGGTCGACTTCTAGGGGCTAGGTGGACCTGAGACAGGTCCACGTGACAGGGGGGGCACCTCTTGCCAAGTGCCAGGGGGCTCAGTCTTTGCCCCATTATACCTTGGTACAATGGGGGCTGAGGGAGACAGGGACCCTGGCAGGACATAGGAGCAGGGTGGGCAGGGCTCTGTCCTGCCCTGTTGGGGGGCACGCCAGGCTGTGGGTGTGCCAGCCACCCTGGCAGGGGGGGCAGTGGGGAAGCCCTGAAGCCCCCTAAGTCAACTTAAAGTCGACTTAGGGCTACTCCGCATCCACACTGGCTAAGTCGACTTTCTAAAGTCGACTTAGCCAGAAAAGTCAACTTAAAACTAGGTTTAGTAAACTCAACTTTAATTTTCCTTAAGTCGACTGAAGCAGCTGCTTCAGTTGATTTAAGGAAAATGTAGTGTGGATGCAGATTAAATTAAGTCGACTTAAGCAAGTTTAAGTCGACTTAATTTGTAAGTGTAGACGCACCCTAACTGTTTAAAGGATAGGAAACAAATGGTAGGAATAAATGGCCAGTTTTCATGATGGAGAGAGGTAAATAGCAGGGTCCCACAAGTATCTGTAGTGGGACCTATGTTCAATATATTCATAAACGATCTTGAAAAAGGGGAGAACAGTAACGTGGCAAAGTTTGCAGATGATACAAAATTACTCAAAATAGTTGAGTTCAGTGCTGACTGGAAGTGTTATAAAGGTATCTCACAAAACTGAATACGTTGCTCAGGGGTTCGGGAAGATTTTTTAGTGGGAGTGCCGAGAGCCATTGAAACAAAGTGTAAATTCTGTATATAATGGAAACTACTTCAAGCCAGGGAGTGTGGTAGCACCCACTGCACCTCTAGTTCCAGTACCTATGGATTGGTCAAGAAAATGGCAGATATAATTCAGTGCTGATAAGTGCACAGTTGTGAACATTGGAAAAAAATAATCCCAATCAAGCACACAAATTAGCAGTTATCTTTCAAAAAAAAAGATCTTAGCATCATTGTAGATAGTTTTCTGAAAACATATATTCAATGTTCAGTGGTAGAGAGAATGTTAGAAGCTATTAGGGAAGGGGTAGATTTAAAAAGGGAAGATATTATCATTATATAAATCAATGCATGCAGTTGGGTTGTCCTATCTGAAAAAAGGTATTGTAGAATTGGAAAAGGTCCAGAGAAGGGCAATGAAAATGGTTAGGGTTATGGAACAGCTTCCATACAAGCTTTTTAAAAGACTGGAACTCTTCAGGTTAGAAAAGAGATGACTAAGGGCTGATATAAAAGTGGTCTATGAAATCATGAATAGTGTGGAAAAAGTGAATAGGGAAGTGTTATTTTCCCCTTTATATAACACAAAGAACTTGAAGTCATCTGTTGAAATTAATAGGCAGAAAATTTAAAACAAACAAAAAGAAGTATTTCTTCAAAGAACACACAGTCAACCTGTCGAACTTGTTGCCACATGATTTTTGTGAATGCCAAAACTATAACTGGCTTCAAAAAAGAAGTGGGTAAGTTCATGGAAGATAGGTCCATCGATAGCTGTTGCCATGAAGATTGTAGATGCAATCCCATGCTCTGTGTGTCTCCAGAATAACTGCCAAAAGCAGGGACTGGATGACAGGGATCATTTGAAATGGATCACTTGAAATGACCCTGTTCTGTTCATTCCCTCTGAAGGATCTGGTCACTGATGGAAAATAGAATATTGGGCTAGGTGGACCATTGGTCTGACCCAATATGGCTGTTCTTATATTCTTATGTGTATTTCATTTGTCAGATGCAATATATGTTACATTGATAGACCTTAGTTTGGCAAGTACGGTATAGCAGCTAACATTTCTTTCAGAAAATTGTTTTGATTTTGAAAGTCAACATGGTCTATTAATAAATAGAAAGGTATGAATGGAAATAAGGAGAACTGGTGTTCCATTTTTGATTCAGAGCTTTGAGCAGCATTCTTAGAGTTGTACTGCCTAAATTTTCCTTTAATAAAAGATCTTTCTTTATGAAGTGTCATTTTATTCTTCTAGTGGAACAACTGTTCAGTCAGAAGAAAGAGACAAAGGTGATCAACCATTGCTTCTCCTCACTGCCTCAAATATCAGCGTCCGCAGTTTTGGCCAGCTATCTGCTTTGCTACATCTAGCTACAGAAAAAAAGTTAAAGGAAACACAGGCATGCCTTGAAGGTTAACTTTTTTTTTATTTTCTTGCACTTGAATTTTAATGTTTAAAAATGAGATAAATAAATAAATATGTGTGTTACATTTTAATTAGTACAAATTTTGGCTTATGAGGGATTAGTTGAAAACACTTATGTGATGAATCAACAAGTTTCTATTTTTTATTATATTTTATCATCACTGGAGTCAGTAATATAAAGCTCTGGAAACATGTTAACAGTGAATTTCATATACAGATATGTGTATATTGACCAGTACCTCAACAATTATAGCAAATCATATATTCATATCACAGCACACTTAGTATTCAGAAGCTACTAATAATTTTTTCTGTGCTTTTTCTATACTTCTTAACTTTTTACTTTAATTTCCCTTTTACAATGTTAATTTTTTAGAAGCAACCAATCAAAACATGTTATGCTTAGGAAGTTCATGACTAAAAAATTCCAGCTCTTTCTGATAAACACGTTTAGAAAATATGTAGCAGTACAGTTATTGGGTCACATCCAGTTTCTTGTATTCAAACTGTGACTAAAAAGCACCTCAATATGCTAAATTAGACAACTATGAGGGTGCAATATCTGAGTAACATTCGTTTGTGACTAGTAGAAAACAAGCTAGCTACAATACTGATGCATCCACAGATGGATGGGGCCTAATTAGTAAAATGCACACACAGCAAAGGCACACGCAGGGACCGTACTTCACTGTGAGCAACTGCTGTGCACCTGTGTAAGAATACTGTCACTTGTTGGGCCAGTAAGAACAAAAGGAGTTTATAAAACCAGCTGATGCACAGTTGTGTCACTGGTCACTGTATAGAACAGCTGGCATTCCTGACAAGTGATAGCTGGGCCTTTTATGGACTCATTGGGAATGTTGCCAACAAATCTTTTAAGACATTGTTTTATACTAAATCAGACTTCCGTAATGATGGCTTCTTTGTGAATTGATCCCATTAATTTGATGTATTGGCCATCATTTTGTTTTATTGTCCCTGAAGGTAAATCCTGATCTAGAAGAGCATTTGATACTTACCTCTTGAGTCAATAAATCTGGATGTTCACTGCACCAGAAGACGGGGTTTGTTTTATCTGAGCTTTGTTTTCATATTGTTACAAACTGATAAATGAAGATATTGCAAATCACAATAAAGGGATCTGAAATCATTTACAGGATAAAAACTTGAGGAGAAACAATACTCATTATGTGTCTGTCTTTTAAAATTAAATATGCATTCATATTATAAGTTAATATTGTTACAATGCTTTGGCAGTTAAGGATTTTAAAATATCTTTTAAGATTAGTTTTTAAGTATTATTACCATTAAAGTGATAAATGTTTCTCATTTACAGCCAATAGAGATCCTATAGTGAAAATTCTTGGCCCTGGATATGGGACTATTGAAGGAGAAGATATGTCTATGCTGCGCTTGCTGGACAGAATGAAAAAAGATGATGATCCAGATACAGAGATTAAAATGAAGATCGCTGTTCTTCTTCAACAGCTGGATATGCAACTACTTAACAATTCTTTAAAACATATTTCACGGCAAGTGCATTTCAAATGAAACTGTCCATTTTTAGACAGTAGATTTTTTTTTTTTTAAATCACATTTAGTTTAACCCAGATCATGTGCTTTTGGTGTGGTATGAAGAAGTCACTCAGAAAAGATAGGACAGTAATTATTGATTTATGAAAACCAGGAAAAGTTATGGAAATGAAAGATGTTTTCTGGAGGTTTAACAGTATGAGAATAAATATGTATGTGCAAAAGTGTGTGCATTATATACATATACATACAAATATATGCATATTTTGTAGTTTGGAAGCATCTCAATATAATTTTATATAAATAAACAAAACACTAGCAATTAAAAGATTTAATAGAGTTGTTCATCCAGCCATGAAACACACAAAATATTACACTGAATTTATCAAATAGTTATAATTTCATTTTAGTGGTGAAACTAAAATTTCACTAAATAGCCTTTTTCCTATATTAGTTGTTCTTTTCTGCTATGTTGAAACTCATTTTAAAAGGAAAGAGAAAAATCCCTATATACATTCTTCTAATTATTTTTGAAAATATGTATTTGTTTATTAGATATTAGACCATTTTCTCTTAATTACAGAGAGGTGAGATTAACTCCAGCTGCTATAAAAAATGAAGTAGATCTGCTCAAACATTTCTCTGGAGAAGGAGAAGATACAGTGCTGGAATCTCTTGAATATGCTTCAGGTTCAAATACTAACTTTTATGTTTTTGTTTTATCATGTTTTACATTTACACGTGCACATTAAATATAATAAATTTGATTTTTTAAGTAGATGTTAAAATAAATTGTCTTACTGATTTAAAATGTATATGTTAGTTGCCCCAATCTGTGCCCCATAAAATGGCCACCACCTCCTACATAGTAGAGACCCTGATATGTATGTTTAATAGGGATTTCCCCCTCAGTTCAGCCATATGTCCATTGCCCACTGGCTGGTGACCATCCACTGCTTAATTTGGAACCCCAATTTACTCCCTACCTGGGTTTCCTAGGGGTGGGTTAACCCTCTCGCCCACTGTGTAGGTGGACCAGCAGGGCATGTATGTGTACGTGCCACATGGCTGCCCATGCTTGCCCCCCCCACAAGGGTGTGTAGAGGGCTCTAGCCCAGAACCTGGAGAGCCAGTAGAAGTTGCCACATGCCCAAAAAAGGACAAGGGGACCGAGCAGCACTTTACCCCCTTCCTAGTGTGGCAAAATCGCAGGAAACAGCCTAGGCAATAAAACCACCTTTGCCACACGAAACGAGGAGAGTCCCCGCGTGTCAACTGCCAGGCCTGATCAACCTGCCAGTAGGAGGCCCTCCCGAAAAGTGCCGGCCCGTGTCGAGTTAAGCCCCCTTCGTCCCAAAACTCATCATGCTGTTGCTGGTCACCTGCTTGATGGTTCTGGTATGTATGTGAACTCGTGTTTCCCTCTCTCAGTTAACTTCCCTTTAGAGATAAGTTGTAATGTATAATGAGTCTAGCCTTACCTTTGTTTAACTCAGGGAATAACCATTGAAATAGCCTTAGGTATTGCTGTTACTATTATTGTATTGTGTACTGGATTTTGTCTGTTTATATTTTGTTTGTGAGCCATTAAGAGGATTCAAGAAGATGGATTATTTTAAATGTTAGGTTCTGTGTAGCTTAATGTGAGTTCAGGCTGCCAGCTCTCCACTGCAGAAACCGTCACTTGTGGTTTCCTGTGTCCTGTCTGAAACCAATTTCCGGACTAAGCTCACCTAGCAGCTTGGGTGTCCGCTCTGTCTTGTAATTGGGAAATACACCAATAAAGCTTGTTCTTTTATTATCCATTTGAGATTCCAGAAACCCTCCTTCTCCAGTCCTTTACCTGTTGCTGTCAGTATATTTCTATTTTTAAGTATCAAAATAGACCAATAGGTACCTACAGATATGGAGTTTATATCAATCTTGATTTACATAAATAATCCCTATTCATGGAATTAATTAAGGATTTGGTCCTGAGAAATTCTTCATATGTGTTTAAGTGGTTTGCTGAATGATGCCAGAGTGCTTAGTACTTTGGAGGATCAAGTCCTAAATGAGTTTGGATTGTTCACACACGTGACAGTTGCAGGACTGGGACCTTAATATGTATGATTAAAAATCTATATAGGTCTCATTATTAGAAATAGTAATATATTTTTAGAAATGACAAATACTGTTGTTGCAGATTATGAATTCTCCAATGGATGTCGAGCCCCACCTTGGAGACAAGTCCATGGGGAAATTTGTTATTTGATTGCTAAACCACATGATACCGATCCTTTGTACATCACTTGCAGCACAGCAGGAGTGTTTTTAAATGGAGTAAGTAGTAATAAAAACTCAAATATTGGATAACAGAAACTTAAGTATGTAAAAATGGGTAAATCCTGAATTAGGATTTAGAGCAGTTTTATTTAATCAAGTGCTAAAGAGTTACTTTAGTGGTACCACAGAAAGAAAGAAAGTAATCATGGCATGATGTCTTATATTTTCTACATTTTGACAATCATTATTTCTCCTTCTGTTCTTGCCTGAACAGTGGTTTCTATACCACTTGTAAATTTATTTTGTTACCACACATGTGAAGCAGCCTATAAAGTGCTTGTTTTGCACATGAGATTCCTCCCATTCTGTCTCGATAATAAAGTAACTTGAGTATAAAGCAGACTTTTAATGAATCCTGAACAATGGGAAGATCAGTACCATTACTTTCTTTCTTGATTATATCACATTGTACATAATCTACATTTTCACTCTTAAAAAAACTTTTGTAGTTGATAAGAAAACCATTGTAATTCAAACTCGTGCATTGTTGTAACCATCTCAATAATCATCTAATCAGAAACATTAATCTAATATGCTTAGCAATATGGCTTGAGTGTTGCCCTATATGAATTCATAAGAACAATAAGAATTAGAAGCAAAAGAACCAATATTATGTCAATCTTTGGCTTTTCCCAAATATTATGAGTTCTCTATCTTTTAGACCCAATCCTGCAAAACCACACATTTGTAACTTCATGCATGAGAGTAGTCTCATTGGGTTCAGTTCAGTGATGCTATTTACATATGTAAAGATTGTCAATTAGCCATATGTAAACTTCACTCAAAATGAGCTCAGCCTCATTTGATTCATATGATTCATTCTGATGTTACTGTTTAATTAAAATTAGAGTCTAATCACTCAAACTTGAAAAATTACTCATGCACAATTTAACAAATACTTATGAATGTGCTTATCTTTTAAGCATGCAAGCACTTCCACTGCAGTGACTGGGCAGAAGTTTCTACACGGTAGCAAAAAAAAGTTTGCTGACTCTTTGTGTTCCAAGCAACAGTGCTATATTTAAGGTGTCAGAATTCAGGAGTTCCTTGTAAACTTAATTATCACAGCCACAAACCTAACTCACTTTTTGATTTTGGTATTCCTTTGTTTGTGGATTTCAGTGGTGTGGCAAAAGTCAGACTTTTAGTGGAAATGCATTAACAGTCTTAATTATGGAGCAATTATCTCCATCCCGTAATTAAGTGTCTTACCCAAATTCACATAGGAAGGCTGTGACAGAGCAGAGAGTAGAACCCACATTTCTTCAAGTACTGTTCCTGTGGGTGTTTCATACACACCTTCAACTGGAGATTTTTGTTAATGTTGATATGACCATGAACATGTGCCCTGCAAGTCCTCATGCTCCACACCAAGGCTATACAGTGCTACATGGGCAAACTATCCTCAGTTCCTTCTCAGTTGTCTCAGCCTGAGACTGAGTTTTAGCATATCTACCTTGAGTGTACCTTACCTAAATTATTTTTCAGAGTTGTTGAATTTAGTCTAGTCTATTAGTTTTTTAGTATACCTTAGTTTAGTAGTTGAGAGATTTGTTTTTTTTCCTCTTCCTTCCCTTTGGAAAGGCATGCTTTTCTTGGGAGGACATGCCTGGCTCACTGGAGTTTAAATGCTGCCTTCTCAGGTGGCCATCCCTGTTAGCAGCACCACTCCAAGTGCTTTTAGGGCGTAGGAGAATCACATGTCCCACAAAAGTGTAACTTTTGTCTAGCCCTTAAGTCCTGAAAGAGGCAGAAGATGAAGCTGAAGCTATGGAGGATGGTTCCCATCATCCCATCTCAGAGCCAGGTCAGGAGAATACCCCTGTTTAGTCTCCAGATAGATCAAGTATCCCTTTGACTTTGCCTAACACTCCTCCAGAAAGGGGAAATTCCAGAAATCTCTTCGAAGGGTCCCAGGAAGAGGAGCTCTAACTTCCTTCATTAGGAATCTACTCCAGAAAGACCTCAATCTCCCAGGTGGTCAACCAACTCAAAACCTCTCTGGTGCCAGAGAAGCAAAGGCTTATCCAGTACTGGCAGCACTGGGAAACTTCAAAGCTCTTCTAACAGCAAATATGGCTCCAAGAGAGCTTAGGTACCATCTGGATGTGATGAAGTTGGCAAGGATAGACTTTTCTTCAGGCTGTTACCATTGGATTTGACTCTACCCTCCGGTACCTCCTCAATAAGTTCTTTGGCATCGTATTCCTAAGTGTCTGACTTCCTAAGCACCCACCTTGGAGCAGTGTAAATCTTCAGTAATGTCTACTTCTAGAGGCAAACATAGTGTTTATGTTGATACTGCCACTCCATTAGATACCCCTAGAACAGGGGTGTCAAACTCATGTGCTATGGGAGGCCAGATTTGACTTAAATGTACTTCAAGTGGGCTGTACATACCATACATTGAAATGTTAGGGCACTCTATTAGAGAGAGAGTGTGGTCCTGCGGAATGCAGTTGCAGGCCAGGTGGAAGAGATTCGGTCCGCAGGCCGCACGTTTAACACCCCTGCCCTAGAATATAGGCACTCAAAAGACTTATCTGTGGCAGAAGAACCAGTTTCTGCTGCTTATGGTACTGAGACCCACTCAGTCACTAGACCTTTATCTATCCCAGGTACTATCCGGTTCACACCATTTTTGGCTGGGGCTCTTCCACAAGAAGAGGAGGAGGATGGGGATCTCCCTTCAATCTCTTCTGTCTCGGTGCAGGATTCTCATACCCATCCCCATACAGGAACCCACTCTTTCATACCTGCAGAGAGAGAGAGGAATTTCAAGGAGGATATCACAAGTGCTATGTCAACCTTGGATGTCACACCCCACCTTCCCATGGTCACCTACAATAATCTTCTGGGATCCCCGAGTGCCATCCTGACAACAATTTTCCAAGGCTCCAAGCCTCTTCCTCCAGTCAGTAAGGACACACAGTCCCCTCCACCCAGCCCATTCTCTGCCAGGCGACAACATTTAAGGAGCAGAAGGCTAGTATATAGGAGGAGGCTTTGCCTCAAGCTACCTTCTTGTCATCACCAGATGAGGTGGCGATGCCTCCAGCACTGTCTCTGGTCAACAATTTCCTCATAAAATGGCTGGCAGATGGTAGGGGTGTCAAACATGCGGCCTGCAGGCTGAATGCCGCACGCAAACGTCTTCCATCCAGCCCATGACTGCACTCTGCGGGAGCACACTCTCTCCCTAACAGAGAGAGAAAGAAAGAGTCTGTTCTCGCATATCGACCTCTCCATAATGCCACAATAGTGTCTGGTCTGGCAATATCACAGAGCACTGGGTGTGCAAGACTCTGATCTGCAAGACCACACTCTCTCCCTAACAGAGAAAGGGTGGTGGTGGGGGTTATCATGGAGTGCAGTTTCGCATACACAGCACTCTGCAATGTTGTGAGAATGCCACAGTATTCCAGTTTATGGTATGTATGGCACACTTGAAGTACATTTAAGTCAAATCTGTCCCTCCATAGCAAATGAGTTTGACACCCCTGCTCTACAGAAACCACTCAAAGAAATTAAGGTATCATAACACAACTTGCTGGACATTCTGTAGTCAGCAACATCAACCAGAATTGTGCTATCCATCAACAAAATACTTCTGGTTTGGCAGAAGCCAGCAACAATACCACCAACTTGCAAATGGGCTGGTAAAAAAATACTATGTCCCCACCAAGGATTCCGAATTGTTATTTTCCCCACACCCACCTAATTCTCTGGTCATTGATGCAGTAAGTGAGCAGGCAAAACAACATTATACCACGTTGACCCTGTATGAGAAACACCAGAAGCATCTGACCTTACTGGATGGAAGTCCTGTTCATCTGCAACCCCTGCAATTCAGGATCCTGAATTACCAGTTGCTCATGACAGAATATAACTACATGATGATCGTACTGGTCCCTTCTGACCTTAAAGTCTATGAGAATGGCACAACATTTACTGTGTTTATTGAGCACCTTCTACTGGATCAAAGGGAGTAAATTCAGGACATCATAACTGAGAACAGTTACTTGACAGGAGAGTCTGTCAGGCAATGTGAGAGACACTGTGGCGCATTCCATCTCTATTGAAGTAGCAATGCACAGGGTATTGTGGCTTCAGCTGTCCAGATTCCCCAGGGAACTACAGAGCATTGTGGAAGATCTCCCTTTTGATAATATAAGGTTGTTTCCAAAGAACACAGAAGAGCCCCTGCACACTTTGAAAGACTCAGGACCACTTTACAATCTCTGGAAATTTACCCTCCTAAGAATAAAAGAAAATGTAATAGATCACAAACCACCCAGAGATCCTTTGCAATCCAATTCTCTGGGTTTCAGAGACCAATTGAATCCCCCAGAAAAAAAGCCCATAAATTCCAGAGGAAGAGAACCATTAGTCCATCTGGCCTGAGTATGCAACTGGCTTCAGTATCAAAGTACCAGTTTTGACAGGATGGTTGTGGGTTTGAATCCTCCCCATTCTTCATTTCACTAGTTGCATCAATTTGCCCACCTCCCACCTTTTGAGGATCAATTTTCCCATTTTGGGGTTAAATGGAACAGATTACTGCAGACAAATGTGTCTTGGAGATTGCAACATCAGGCTACATCATACACTTTACCTTCTTCCTTCTATTCCATCCCTCTTCCCCATTCCTTTTCAAGGACCCCTCTCATTACTCTTACTGAGATAGGAAATAAACTCTCCTCTTTGTTTAGGAGCAGTAGTCTTTCCCTGCTTCACAGATTTTCCACTCAAGGTACTTCCTCGCACCAAAGAAGAAAGGAGGGTGGAGACCAATCTTAGATTTAAGGCTCCTAAATAAATGTATAAAGTCTCAGAAGTTTAGGATGGTGACTCTGGAAGCTATAATTCCTTCACCAATTCAGGGGATTGATTTTCAGCCCTCAACTACAAGATGCCTACTTCCACACAGTAATACATCCATCTCACAGAAACTACTTTCCTTTTGTTACATGCCAGAATCACTTTGAGTACTGGGTGATCTCTTTCAGGCTCCCCTTGGTTCAATGAGTGTCCTCAAAGGTTCAAGGGGTGATGGCCACTTACCTGAGAGGTAATTATAGTACAACTGTACATCTGAGATTGGCTGTTAAGGGAGTGTCTCACAAAATAGTGCTGTCAACCATGCAGAAGGCTCTTTCTCTGTTCTTAGAATTAGGTTTCTAGTTCAAAGTCAAGAAATCCACATAGACCTCTGTGCAGTTAATACAGTTCATAGGCACATCTTTGGATTTGTTGGCAGCCAGCACCTAGTGTGCTGTGGACAGATTCATAACATTTTCAAACCTCATCAGGACTATTCAAGTGAGCCCTCAACCTTCAGTGAGAAAATGTCTCCAACCCTAGGTTAGATGGTGCCCTGCACTTTTGTAACAGATCATGCAAGGTTACCACCTTTCTTGTTTCCAGAGCTGGCTCAGAAAAACCTACTCACCAAACAGACACAGCTTAGACAAACAAGTTTCATTTCCCCTTCAGGTGAAAGATGAGGATAGATGGTTGTCTCAAGATACCTGTTATCTCATCAACCTGTTGGAACCCAGGGCAATCAGAAATATCTTCATTTTCTGTCTCTCATCAAGGACAAGTCAATGGTGTCATGATGGACAATGTGGCTTGTAGGTTTTATATCAGCCAGCAAGGAACAAAATCTTCCTCTCTGGTTCATAATCCATGGCATGTACATTTTGGCAATGTACCTACCTGGCACTTGAAACAGCCTGGCTGTTACTCTAAGCAGGAGCTTCTCCTGGGAGTTGGACTCTTAAAACCCTCCATGGCATATTTCAAACTTTGGGTTTTTCAGAAGTGGATCTCCTCACCCCTTGCACAAACAGGAAGTGTCATCTATTCTGTTGTAGAGGGGATATAGGACATCGTTCTTTGGGGAATGCCTTCCTCCTATTTGGACAAAAGGACTGTTCTATATATTTTCCCCAATGCCTCTGATAGTGAGAGTTCTGAACAAAATCAGTCTTATTTTTACTCTGGATTTGTCTAACTTCAGTTTTCAGCCATTACTATGCCTACTTCTGCTAAATTAAAGAGCATTCTCCTGTCAGAAATCTCTCTGTGTATGAAGTTATAGAACATTATCACCTCTTAACCTTCTCTGTGATCAGCTACAAACAGACTGAGCTTCTGTAGTCTCTCACTGTAAGGCAGACTTCCCAGATCTCAAATCATTGTTGTGGTTCTTTTCCATAGCCTTTCCAATTTGTCACCATCCCTGTTAAAGCAAGATCACCAGAACTGAGCACCGTATTCCAATAATGGTATTGCTAATGTCATATACAATAGTAATATCCTTTTCCTATTTTTACTTGCTAGTTAACTGATTATATATGTTCCAAAGGGGAGCCGTGTTAGTCTAGGTCAGCCAAATAAACAAGGAGTCCTGTGGCACTTTTAAAGACTAACAAATGTATTTATTGCTTGCGCTTTCGTGGGAGAAAATCCCATTTTGTCATGCGATAAATAAATTTGTTAATCTTTAAAAGAGCCGCAGGACTCCTTGTTTGTTTGGCTGTTTATATATCTTAGCTTTCTTAGCTACTGCATCATACTGGAGACTCATGTTCTTTTGGTTTTCCCCCATGCCCTTGAAGTCCCTTTCCATGGGATTACACACAGAGCATCACATACAATATTAATTATTTGTATGACTGGGTTTAGGATCCTGCTCCTGCATATCACTGCATATGAGTGGACCTTGGAACCCCTGCTAAAATCCTTTTACATTCATTGGCATTCTGCGTTGACACAACAGTCTGAGGCATGGAGATCATTACAAACCTAGGTTCCTTAATAGCATTTACCTTACACATGGAAACCTTTTATGAAAGAGAATATTAATAATAATTTAAAATTTTGTTCTTTTTTAAGGGTAAAGGAAAAGAGAACATTGATATTGATTATGAAAGAAACAGTGACATATATAAAGATCTTGTAACATTTTTAAGAGAAAGATCACCAAAATTTGTAGAAAATATGACTAAACAGGTATGTATATTCTGATATTATTTACATACTGTGTTATGATATAGTCTGCTCCCATATAGGTAGTGGTACCTAGCAGTCAGCTCATTCCAGTCATATGTCATGGCCCTTTATGATTTTGGAAGGCTTTGATGTATGCAAAAGATCTAAGAAATAAAAGGTATTGGTAGAGAGGAAAGAGTCCCCAGATTATCTAGTGTTTGGGAGAAAGTCAGTTACTGCTTGTTTAAGGATGTAGGATCAAGAGTCTTTCAGAGTGAGTGCGGCAAGACTCTCCTCTCTCCCAACCAATTGGAAATGAGCTGGAGAAAGGGGCTGTATATATTTAGCCTCTTCCCTCAGAACAGAGAGACACCAGTGGGAAGGTTATTGGCTGAACCCTCTGAACGTGGAAACTAATTAGAGAAATGGGTCAACTGAAGAAGAAGCTGGTTGAAAGCTACAGCTGGACTGAGGTAATGAGTACAGCTCAAAGGCTATGTCTACACTTGTAAAGTTAAGTCGACTTAACAAGGTTGACTTTAAGTCGACTTAAAGTCGACCTTGTTAAGTCGACTTAACAGTAGACATAGCCATCCACACTGGCTTTAAATCGACTTAATAACGTCTACCTAGTGCTATTCCCCATCCACACTGGCTTTAAGTCGACTTAAGAAGTTGACTTAAGGCTTAAGTTGACCTTCAGAGGTGGTGTTATTAAGTCGACTTAAGCTGTTATTAAGTCAACTTAAGGAAGCCCTTATGTCGATTTAATAAAAGCCCAGTGTGGATGCGGCTTTGTGTAGGTCGACCTAAGTTGCCAGTGTAGATGCACCCAGAAAGAGGAGCAGTGAGCCTCCTGAGCCAAGGAGGGAGTAGTTTGACTAAAACCTTCTACACCCAAGAAAAAGGGCTGTTCAAGACCTCAGAACCTAAAGTGGATCACATTGGGGGAAGCTGTGTGAACTAAATAAATTGCAACCTAAGGCTGCGTCTACACTGGTAAATTAAGTCGACTTCAGCTTGACTTAAGTCGACTTAATTTGCCCCGAGTCTACACTACACTTTGCTTAAGTCGACTTAATCAGCTTGCTTAAGTCGACTTAAGCAAAATAAAGTTGACTTAATGAAAATTAAGTCGACTTTATTAAACCACCTTTCTACTCGACCTAAGGCTTAATTTGACTTTTTAAAGTCGAATTAAGCCAGAGTAGCCCTGGGGTAGCCCTAAGTCGATTTAGGGCTACACCAGGACTACACCTATGCCCTCCCTGCTGGGGGGGGCATAGAGGGATCCTGGCATGCCCCCCAAAGGGCAGGGCATGTGGGCAGGGTGTGACACTGTCTGGATTTAGGGAAGCATTTATGATATTATTTTCAATGGCTATCTCATAAATGCTATAATCCATAGGAACTATGTCATGTTTGGTATCAATAGAAAGGTAGTAATTTGCTGGGAATTATTATATAGTTTATGTCTAGGAATTGT
>ML685840.1:10063595-10111588 GCA_007922175.1 Pelusios castaneus | reverse complement strand
AGTAATTTGCTGGGAATTATTATATAGTTTATGTCTAGGAATTCTATTTCAATTAGAAGTTAGGAATTTGATGTTATATCCATACTTTAACTTGTGTCATTCTGAAGGAATGCCTTAGACGGGAGGCTGTGAACAACCATTGTCTCCTTAATGTTAAGGAATCTGCCAGGTGATATGGTCCCAGGGAGTAAACTGATGAGCCATTAAGGACACAATGGTTGTATTCTTTATGTCCTTAATGGCTCATCAGGATACTCCCTGGGACCATTCTACCTGGAAAATTCCTAAACATTAAGGAGACAATGGTTGTTCACACCCTCCCATCTAAGGCATTCCTCCAGAATGACACAAGTTAAAGTATGGATATAACATCAAATTCCTAACTTCTAATTGAAATAGAATTCCTAGACATAAACTATATAATCATTCCCAGCAATAAACTATATAATCATTCCCAGCAAATTACTACCTTTGAAAATAATATCATAAATGCTTCCCTAAATCCAGACAGCATCACACACAGGGCTTTGCCCTGCCAGGGTCCCTGTCCCCCTTTGCCCCATTGTACACAGGGGGTGCCCCCCCCGCCACCGTGGACCTGCCCATGGTCCCCCTAGCCCCACAAAGTCGACCTAGAGCATCCAGTGTGGACGCTCTAGGTCGACTTTGTAAGTTCCCCTTTAAGTCGACTTTAATTTTAAGTGTAGACACACTAAGTCGACTTAAAAGTGCAAGTGTAAACATAGCCTAAGAGAGGAGAGTGTTGTTTAAAGACTCTATAGGTAAGTGGTTTATTTCTGAGCTCTAATAGAGCAAGCTGAGAGAAGTGTGCCGTCGGAGCCTTGCTCGGGAATTTTACAGGGCAAACATCTTTTGCGTCACTGTTACAAATAACTGTATTTGTAACAATTACATGTACTTATCAAATTAGTCTAAAATACAAATATGACTATATAATAGACTTAAAAAGCTGCTAGATTTCTGCAATGATGTTGCTAAAGAAAGTTAGTAAAAATCTGCTAAAAAGTGGTTTATGTTGTGGTTACTGTGAATATCCATAATTAAATGCAGAATTTCAAAGAATTTACAATGCCTTTATCCCTTTGTATTTATTTAGTACACTATGCTAAATATGTTCATAACCTATAACATCAAATGATGACAATGAGAGACTATTTTTCTCCTCACTGGTCCATGAGTGAAGTAGTAAATGTAAAAAATACCTTTGTGATTGCTGTATTATACTACATTATTTTTCAGTGACATGTTTCGAATATTTTTAACTAGATAAACATATTTTTTTAAAGCAGAAATGTCAAGATGTTAATTTGTTTAGTTTTTCTTCCAAATATATGTTTCTTTTGATAAAACTTACTAGGAAAATTGCTGTCAAGTATCATTATTGAACAAGTAGTAGATACAGTTTTATGGATTATGCTACCAGTTTTCAGACATCAGAATAGGTATGGTATGATGCAATGTTATACAAGGTATAGTTTTTATTACTATAAGTGCACGATGATGCAAAACTCTCAGAAGACTGAGCCACAATGAGTTATGTAGGTCTTACTAAACATTAAATAGTATAAAGTGAATAATACTCTATACCAATGGTTTTCAAACCATGGGTCAGGACCCAGTACTGGGTTGCAGACCCTCAAGTACTGGATCGCAGCGCCCCCTACTGCCACCGCTGAAAGGCTGTAATGCATTGCTGAAAGATTTAATTGTTGGGTTGTGTGCATACATGATTTTTTTCAACTGGGTTCCAAGAAAAAAAGTTTGAAAACCACTGTTCTACATCATTAAATTTTGTTGATGGCACAGATTTCTGTGTTGTGCCACCTTTTTAAAAAGTCTATCAAGCTTGTCTCTTTGGAAATAATGAGCTAGATCTCTATGGTAAAAGCAAAAGGAAATGGTTAAGTGTCAGGGATCTAATCATGAAATGTCAGGCTTGCCAATCTGCACTGTGAGCCCTGGTATCACACTACAAATCTTACGGATGCTGTAGGGATTTACAAGAGGCCAGAGCCATTTACAGAGGGCAGCTATGTCTCAGAAACAACACTGTGCCCCTGAAAGCCCACCCTTGCATACAGATGATTTGGTTCCAGTGGACTTTTTCTGGACATTGCTGTCCCCAGTAATCCTCTTAATGTGGTGTTCCACATTGCAGAGTGGGGTTCCACTTGAAAAAAAAAAATACATTCCCAAGCTTTATGCAAATGAGCAGTCCCACTGACCTCAGTGACGTGTGAATAACATTCTCTGTGTTATGCAGGATCTAGCCCAAAGAGAAAAAGAATAATAAAATTGGTAAATGAATTAAAACATGCTCAGAGTTGGATAATAGCTTTCTAGGGACAATGGAAAACACAAGATGAGAAAAATTGGAATGGCATTTATAGTGCAATTCACTAGACTCTTAGTAGTAATATAAAAATACAGCTTTATAACACATACTATTTAAATTTAATTGATAATTGGTCATACTTTGGTATCAATAATTTGTTTTTCTATACTTGTGTCTAAAATTACATATCTGATTATTTCAAGAAATCTTTTGTTCTGATTTGGTATCCCATCAATATGTGAGCTCAATTCCTAATTTTGCATTAAAATTTCTGGTAATCCTTCATCAACTTGGTGGTATTTCTTATGAAGTTTTAAAACAGGAAATATATTTTAACATAAAAAGTCAACTTTCTTTGACAATATTTCTGTAATCAAAACCATTTATATCTATAACTTCATTCATTATGACCAATATAAAGATATATCTGATTTGTTATAAGAGTTGCCTTTGATTTAAATGTCAGAGCTGAGAAATTCAAGTATGTTAACAACTCACATAGCGTGTGTTGCCACCATGCTACAGGAGTTCTAATGTTGTTTGGCTTTTGTTTGGACTGCAACACTAGCTAGAGTAAGAAATATGATACTTTGCCTATGAAAATAGTTTCCGATAGTGCCAATGCAGTTAAAGTTCTTCTATTGTTCCTATTTACAGACCTCCTTTTTCAGATTTTCAGTGGTTTATAACTTGACAGTAAAATTAATTATAAGTTGAAAGTTGTCAGAAGGCCTCCAACATTAAGGAATTTAGGTTTTCTAAAAAAAATCCTCTTAGGTTTATATGGCACCTTTCAGCCAAAAGTATCTCAATGCCTTTTGCCCAACAATTTATGATAGGAAGTAAAGAAGAATATTACATCCAATTGAATCTGTGGAAAAAGTTAGGTTTGCAGAACATTAGTATTTAGATTAAAATATATCCAGTGTAGAATTAAATGTATCTGAAGCTAACAACCTTCTTTTAAAATGTGCCATAGGATCTTTAGTGTACATCTACACTGTACATTGCTTTTGGTGGCATGTAGAGTAATATACCCTACACAGCCACCTATCATTGGTCTAAATATGAGTGTAGATGGTGAGGCACTATTTTGGCGAATAGGGTAAAGACAGTCCTTAACCCTGTGAGCATGTACCTGGGTATGTACCCTACAGCAGTGGTTCTTAACCAGTGGTATGTGTACCCCTCTGGGAACTTAGAGGTTATCCAGGAGGTACAATCAACTCATCTAGGTAGTTCCCTACTTTTACAACAGGCTATGTAAAAAACACTGGAAAAGTCAATCCAAACTAAAATTTCACACAGTGACTATGTATTATACAGTGAAATGTGTGTACAGTATTTATATTCCAATGTATAACGTAAAATGAGAAAATAAGCATTTTTTCAGTGACAATGTGCTGTGACTTTTTTTGTATCTTTATATCTGATTTTGTAAGCAAGTAGTTTTTAAGTGAGATGAAACTTGGGGGTACACAGGACAAATCGGACTCTTGAAAGGAAAGGTTGAGAGTCACTGCACTCCAGGCTCTTTACCTGCCCAAGCAGAGCTTCCTCATGCACACTGCTAGTTTTAGCAGTGTAGTGTCCCACTGCCTGCCTGTTCCTGGAGTTTTTTCCTGCCACAGGGAAATGCTCCAGCAGTGGTGAACGACTCTGGCAGCAGGGAAGAACTCTGGCATCTGCCTGCTGCTAGAGCCTTTCTTGCCACAGTGAAAGTCTCCAGCAGTGGAGAAAAGTTCTGGCTGCTCACTGTTGCCTCCTTCCTGCTTGAACCTTTCATTGACATACCAGAGTGTGGACACAACCTGCTCTTCACTGTTGTGTGTAGCTACACAGAGTACATGCTATAGCAAGAGGTTTTCAGTATATTTGTAACCTTAATCTCCACAAGGGTTCAGGACCTCAGTTTTACATTTCATTTGAAAGATGGGTACCATTCAGAACTCTGAGTATCATCCTTTCCTAGCTTTTTTCAGCAGAGGGATCTAGGATTTGATTTGCTATAGAAACTGATCTACATGCTCCTGGTAGCAGTTTCTCCATCTCATGGTTGAAATCATTTATGGAATAACATAGGGAACTTGCATTACTACTACTTTTGCTGTATCTGCTCTTTGGTTAATGGCTATAATTTCCTGTACGATTAATCTGGCACCTAGTACAAACACTAAATTTACTTAAAAAGCATTTTTCATATTTTAGGGGAGAGTTATAAAGGAAAAGATTCTTGCTGTAATGAGTAACTGTTCTTTTTTTTTTTTTTTAACTGTATAGGATTTTAAATAGTTAGAAAGAAGTACATGGCATTTATCAGTACAGAAATAGAATCCAGTGTGTAAGGTCTGGAACAAGTTTGCTTCCTGACATACTGAGAGAGAACTGCCTCCAAACAGTCTGTATATGCAAATGTTCTTCAGGAGAAACAGGAAGAAGAGATCACTACATTTGGCTAAAAATGTCACCCTCTTTTGTTGTTGATACTGCACACTCCGGGAATGGGTCAAGGATCTGAGTCTTGATCTTTGAATGCCAAGATGAGGAATACTGTACTACTTTACCTTCCTTGAGGCCTGGGGCCACAACTGCCATCACGGGCGGATTTTGAAGCTTGCCCTGGGGAAGGCAGCTCCAAAAATCCAGCCCCCACCCTGAAACCCCCTCCATCGGGGCCTGATCTGGATCCTGCCTGGGCCAGATCTTGCTGACAGTGGCAGCTCTGGGTCCCTGGCCTAGGGCTGGAACTCGCCACCACCAGCGGCCCTAGGATCCCAGCCAGAGCTGGCTCCAGGTCCCTCCTGGGGCCGGATCCACTGGCAGCACCCAGAGCTGCTGGCAGCGTTGGGGCAGGAGCGGGCCTCAGCCAGAGATCCATAGCTGCTGCTGGCGGAAGGAGCAGGCCCCGGCCAAGGACCCAGATCCCGCTGCCAGCAGCTACACCAGGTCCCCAACTGGGGCCGCATACCACCACCAGAGGTGGCCGTTCTCTGCCTCCCCACAGAGGGAGGAGCAGGCCCTGGCCAGGAAAGTGGGCCGCTGCAGCAGTGACCCTGATTCCTAGCCAGGGCCCGCTCCTGTCTCAGCAGGGAGACAGAGAGCGGCCAATCAGGGGAGGCAATGCCTCTTATAAACACCATCCCTGACTGCCATTCTTCCAAATTCTCAACAGGATTTCCTTCAGAACTCATTAACATTAATTTGTAAATGACTTGGAGAGCACGGTCCATCCTTGAGCAGTGTTAAGCAGGATCTGGAAATTACTTTCTTTGATCTTTTGTCCAAGGGAGTTGCATGGTACCTTGTTGCAACTGATAGGCATAACAGGTGTCCTTCATTTGGGATAAATGTCAGCAACATTTAAGCTCTTTTTAGAATAAAGTAGCTGAAACAATAGGAACCACCATTCAAAATGCAAGCCATATGCATGGCTGATGAGGAGCTGAGCTATGTGGGTGAGAAGTTTCTCTGGGGCTGAATGCAAATGCAGAGGGCTCAGTATTTGTTGGTGGACAGACAAAGAGCAGAAAGCCATGGACAGTTAGGCTATGTCTACACTTACAAAGTTAAGTCGACTTTGTTAAGTCAACTTAACAAGGTCAGTCGACTTAACAAATTTACTATACTTTAAGTCAACTTTGTTAAGTTGACTTAACAGCAGAGATAGCCGTTATATTGGCTTTAAGTCTATTTAATAAAGTTGATTTAGCATTAATCCCCGTCTACACTGGCCTTAAGTCGACTTAAGGCTTAAGTCGACCTAAAAGGAGGTGTTATTAAGTTGACTTAAGTTTCCATTAAGTCGACTTAAGGAAATGCTTAAGTCGACTTAAGAAAAGCCCAGTGTGGACGCGGCTTTGTTTAGGTCGACTTAAGCATCCTTAAGTCGACCTAACTTGCCAGTGTAGATGCACCCATAGAGAAGCACTTACAATGTGACTCTGAGAGTAAGCTAAGAGAGAGAGTTTCCTGGATAAAATCCTGGCTGGAAAAAAATCTTGAAATACTGAGTAAGGAAACAGTGTCCTGTTTGATTCCTATTGTGTTCAGGGAAACAGGACTTTGTATACATTCTTTATCATTTGTACATTCTTAATAGATTTTTTTGTGGAAAAAATTGTTTTTTTCCTCATAACAGAAACAACCAACAAGATCCTGATTATTGGTTCACAAGGCAATAATATAGTACATATTTCTCCTACATAGAAGAGCTAAATTATTTATCATAAAAATGTAATTAGCTGGAAGAAAATTCTTAGTGTCCATTCTTATATGTTTATAGGACTCCATTTTTATTTAGTGAAACAAATAAATAAATAGCAGCCAAGTTTTCAAGAGTAGACAGTGCGTTTGAGTAACTCATTTTTTGTGTGTCTAGCTTTGAGGCACCTTGGCTATGTCTACACTTGCAAGTTAGGTCGATTTAAGCAAGCTTAAGTTGACCTAACTTAGTCCCTGTCCACACCAGGCTTTCATTAAGTCGACTTAAGGGGCTTTCTTAAATCGACTTAATAACTACCACTGTTTAGGTCAACTTAACAACTAAGTTGATTTGTTAAGTCGACCGAAATCCATTGTGGACACCCTAGGTCGACTTAGTTCCCTAAGTCAACCTAGTGCTGGGGACAGGGGAGCCATGGCTGCCTTCTCCCCCAGATGGCCAGCTCCCCGGTGGAAGGGAACCATGCTCCATTCTTGCCGGGAAGCCTCGGGGTCCCGACAAGAAGGTAGCCGCAGCTGCACTCTCCCTGGGACCTGAGTCCCGGCCAGAAGGCAGCCGCATGCTGCACTCCCTTCTCCAGGACCCGAGCGTTCCCAGCCAGAAAGGAGCCCCCGCTCTCTTCTCCCCGGACCTGTGGGGTCCAGGCAAGAAGGGAGCTGCTGGGGCTCCCTGGACCGGGGATTCCGGGAGGTTCCCCTGGCAGCGTAGCTCCAGGGAAGGCAGCTGCCTTCCCCGGTGCTCCGCTGACAGTGAAACCTCAGGGATCCCCTGTCAGCAGAGCATCGGCAGCGGCCTTCCCCAGCGCTCCGCTGACGGGAACCTCAAGGATCCCCTGTTAGTGGAGTGCCAGTGCCTCTCTCCTTGCCCAGACCTGCGCGGGTCCGGGGAGAAGAGAGCGGAGCTCCCGGCAAGAAGGGACCGGTGGGTCCTTTCTGCTGGGACCGCGGCTCCCTTCTCAGCAGGGAGCCGCAGCTATGTCCCCACTTAAAAAATTAAGTCGACTTGTTAAGTTGACTTAACAAGGTCGACCTTGTTAAGTCGACTTAACAGAGTCGACTTAACTTTTTAAGTGTAGACATAGCCCTTGGGCCTGATTTTCAGAGTTCCTGAGCTCAGGTTTATTTTAACTGGAGTAGGACATTTTAAAGTCAGACTTAAGGTACTTCAAGTTGGGCACGTAAACCGGTGGCTACTTTTCATAATTTTGGAATTCAACTTTAATGTTTTATTCTCTCTAAATATAAACATTGTTTTAAAATTCATTCTGCATCCTCACTTAGACAAAATAATTCTTTATAACTATATCTAAATATGAATTTACAAGTCATAAGTATTGTGTTGGATGAATATTTTTAGTCATGATTATTGCAATATCAGGGTTTTAAAGAGGGTTGACTTCATTGATTGCCAAAGGTAGAAAATGTTAGTATTTTTATTAATTGTCTCACATTGAAAATGGCACATCTTTACCATTACTGTTTGTTAGATAAAACACATGCTTTTCTTAGTTTAATCATTTTTTTGCTATGGTAATAAATGTACTCCACAAATGTAAATCCTCTCTTTTCTCAATTTTGTCAGATAAATCACTTCTAACTCTGCATTCCCTATAGGTATAGAATAACTATTATACTGAAGAATATAACGTATATCAGCTTAGTCATCTGACAGCAGCATAATATTTTGTTGCCCTATGGGAGTTCTAGGTTAGTAGGTTCAACATTCAGAACATAGATTTTAATAAAGGTTGGTATTGCCTTGGTGTAGTATTCTTAGTTTTAATAGCAAGTGAGCTGTACTGCTTCTGGTTTAGAACGCTTGAAGAATAGAGATGATATAGAATTAAAAAAATACTGTAAGTGTTCCTGTTAATATGGAGAAAATTCTGAAGAGCTGTATATTTTTAAGAGATACAATCTCTGAATTCATTATAAATTTTGTGTATATAATAAATGTACCATTATTTCTGCTGATCTGAAATAAATAGGTATTCCCTTCCTCACAGCAAAAAGCTAGGTAGTAGCAACTAACTAAAAAGCCCCAAAGATTTTGATGTTTCTTGACAGCCACTGCAATTTTCTCTGTCTATATGTAGTGAAATTGCAGATCAATTGTTATGATTGTTTTTCTGAGATAAAATAAATTATTCTTTAGATGCAATAACTTTGATGCATTTTCAAAGGTAAGTAATAGCTTCAAAGAGCTGATTACTGTACAAATATATTGTAAAGCCGATCAGCTTTTATATTGTCTTACAGGCTTTGTCTAGGTTAGCATTTAAAGGTGTGCTGTTATTCCATGTTAGCAATATTAGCATGGGGTAGCTGTAAGAAGCATACTCCTTTAACATGTGCTAAAATAGGCAAATTATAGCCTAACTAGGATTCCCCTTAAGCTGTAATTTGATCATTTTAACTTTTGTTAAAGGCACTGTACCTTGTCTAGAGTACATTTCTACAATATGTTAGTTAACATGAATTAGCTACGGCAGCGATTCTCAACCACTGTGTTGGAACACATTATTGTGTCACCACAGTGGTAAGTGTGTCACAGAGAGATGGGTATGGCTGGAATAGGCCTGGAGTGGATGGCCTAATGTGTCCGGTAGGGTCGCCACATGCCGCCAAGCGTGTCGCAACCCGCAGAAGATTGAGAACCACTGAGCTGAGGGTTAGACATTTGAGTCAGCATGCATGGGACACTCATTTCCCATCACAGACTGGTAGGAGGCAGGCCACACTTTGACAGTCTCTTTAAACCTGCCTTGGACCAGGTACATAAAAGAATGTCACTGCTTAGATACATGCTAGTCATTGTTGGTATAATAATAATGAAAGATCATAAGCTCTCTCTCCTGTCAAAACTGAGTAGTTCAGCAGAAAATAAGAGTTGACAAGAAGCCATAGGTATTCTGTTTTGAAAAACCATGGTACTAAGCAGAGCCAGATTTTGGTATTGTAGGGAACATTTGGTTCCCTACATGACATTGTACTAACAACACTCTTCCAAAAGCAAAAACAGAAAAAATATCTAGAGAATATTTACATTAATTTTACTTTTAAAATATTAGCATACAAATTTGAAACTAATCTAATCACCACATTTATTAACTTATTTTTAACATTAAATTTGTTAATTTTGTGGATTACATATTTTATAATGGCAGCAAGCACTCTAAACCATGTGGTAGAGTAGGATGTATATCTCAGGTATACTGGAGGTATGAGCCAGTTCTTCAAGCCTCACCATCCAAGTAGGGAATGTATTAATCAGCACTCATTCACAGGGTTGATTATTTTATCACTGATTAAAAACTCAGAACCTGATCCTGCATATTCTTTAGTCTGAAAGTAGCCCATATAAAAGTAGTTTATTAAAAACAGAGTGATAGAGTAGGCAGAATTGGACCATTAAAACAGGTTTGAAACCGGATTCTGTAATGCTGCTACTGCAAATTAGAAATAGGACAAAAAGCACATTTAGAGTAAGTTCAAGAATTTCAAAATTTAGCTAATTCTTTGTTTTTAAACACATTTCAGTTTGTATATGGTGGTAGGAATTTTGAAATTAACATAGATGCTGCATTCTTTTAAAGGCAATTTAAATTTATGCAATGGAATGCATTCAACATTTTGCATATGGCATATACAATTGTTAAAGTAATGTATCCTGGGATTTCTTCTTATAACGTACTTTAATGTGTATTATTCATGTGGCAATATGATTGACAAACCATTTCTCCATTTTTTTAAATAGGATTATACTTTTTTTGAAGAACCACCGCATGAAAAGCATTATCACCATATGGAAACAGTTGATGCTGAGGACTTTGGCCAATCCCAAAAGTTTTACGATTATTCAGAAAAGAATGTACTTGAGAAGACGAAGAGTCCTCTTGTAAAAAGCAAACCAACTGACAAGAAATTAGAACCATCTCTAAAATGGAAGAACGTTGGGCTTGCTGGTTCCCAGGAGTATGTAGTTATTTCAAAAACTAAATTTTATATTAGACTTTGCTAATTCAGACTAATGGTTTGGAAAGACATCATAGGTCTTATTTTTGTTTTTCAGTTGACAATAAATTAAACAAATACAAAATAAAATTCCAGGCCCTGCTCCTATAGAACTTGTTAAGGGAAGATGGCACACGTGTAATATGATTTCTTGTAGTCCTCTTCTGCCATCCTATCTGACAGTAGCCTTGACTGTCATAATGTTGGTGTTCCATCTGTCAGGAAGGAGGCAGCAAGATCTTGCAGTCATTTGCAGTACTTAAGTCTCAATTCAATCAGTTTTCCTCAATGAAAAGTTCTTTCTAAGGCACAAAAGAAGACAGTACATTCCAAGCAACACATACTGAGGGGAGAAGAGGATTACTGTAAACCAGACTGCCAGTTAATAATTTTCCCTTGTCAAATAACCCACTTCTCCTAATGTACCTAACAATTACCTTGGCTAATAGTGAACATAGCAAGCAGTAGAAAACCCAGAAGAGCATTTAATCATAATAGAGATGAGTCTTCTGTTCTGAAATCAGAATCTGCCACCAATGTCCAGTACAAGTGAGAGTCAAAGATGAGTGTCTGAAGGTAGGACTAGGAGGTTGCCTTGCAGAAGGAGGAAGTGGATGCCTCATCCCTTCAAACCTGAAGCTGACATAATATAGGAGTCACATTTGACAAATCTTGGATTCAACCCATAGGCATAGCATGACTGATTGGATGAGGCCTCAGTGGTATAGAGGTACAGGGCATGTCCTCTTTCATAGCAGGATGTTGGTCAAAGACCAGGTATAGGTCATTTTAGTTGGAGAGGTACAAATAACGAGTGTCTCTCTTCTGTAGAATATGTGAATGTATGATCAGCCAACAGTCATTAGGGGAACCTGCTTGCATAAGAAGTGTATAATCAGGATTAGAGCAAAGCCAAGGACTGCTTCAACAAAGTCTGGGAGCCTTCCTGAAGTCCTGGGACATCAGGACAAAAAGATCCTAGATGAGAAGGCCAGAGTGAAGCTATTATAGAGACCGTAGGTATGCTGAGATCTGCTAATAACAACATTTTAATGAGGAAAGAAAGACTCATACTGACAAAATAAAATCAAATGCAGATGAGGGAGATAGAGGCACAAATTAAACCCAAACTTCCCATAATTGTTGTGGGCACATCTAAATGGGAACCTCCAGAATAGGGGCTTACCTGGTCTATTGTCCTTGGAGTCTGGGGAAAATGCTTTGTTGGAACCATCTGAAACAGCTGAGCAGTGTGCTGAACAGGAGCTTGTTGGAAGGACCCTGTAAAGATGGCCAACAAAGCAGGTAACAAGTGTGCACACTTATCAAAGCTGTCCAAGTCAGAAAAAGCATTGTTTCTCAGAGAGAAAACATTTTTAGCTGGCTAGTCAGTGGCAGAATCCTGGTGGAATTCAGCTGTTTCTGGAACTCAGGGTGCTGGGACTATGAAAAATAGAAAAGGAATGGCTCTCCTTGTTGCTTTTCTACTTTCTTTATGAACTCTTTATTCTTTTTTCCCCTCTTCCGTCTCCTTCATTCTGCCTTCAGTCCTTTCAGAAAGGAAAAAGGCTAGTGGAACAGGAAGAAGAGGTGATTATGTTTCATGGTTTCAGTATGCAGGAAACAAACCTATGAAAAAAGTGACTGGAGGGGGACATAAGTACAGCAGCTGACAGATCTTGCTTCTTGTTTGGTTGAGCTGTAATGCTGATAGTCAGAGTTCTTGCTAATTAGTATGGGACAAGAATGGCATACATCAATCAGTTTTAAGAGCTCTTTAGTTTCAACTATATATTCTGATATTACATAGTATAAGCCTGGTCCTGTAAAAGTGCCCACATGGGCAGACCCTAGGAATCATTCAGGTACTTCTACAGGATATAGGCTTATATAGGTAAATATAGCTTTACTGTATTATATTTTGTATAAGTACTGAAGTCTTAATAACATGACCCTCTATAGACCTCTGTTAAAGAGTTTGAAAAGAGCTGGCTGAGGAACTCACTGGACCGTTAATTTTTTATTTTCAATTAGTCTTGCATTGCTGAGAAGGTTCTCAACATTGTAAGATATCTAATATTGTGCCAATATTTAAAAAGTGCAAGTAGGATGACCTAGGTAATTATGGGCCTGTCAATCTGACATTGACCCTGGGCAAGATAATGAAATAGTTGCTATGGGACTCAATTAATAAAGAATTAAAACTGAATAACATGATTAATACCAATCAACATGGATTTCTGGAAAATAAATCCTGTCAATCTAACTCACTAGTTTGTTTTGTTGACATTACAACTTCGCTTGATTAAGGTAATAGTGTTGATGTAATATACTTAACTTCTGCAGGGCATTTGACTTGGTACTGCACAACATTTTGATTAAAAAAACCTAGAAAAATATAAAATTATATTGATAATGTGACTTAATTGATAAGGTTTACAATGAAACTATAATAGGGGAATCATCTTTAAGCATGTGTGTTTCTATTTGGTTTCCAATGGATTGGCTCTTAGCTGTATGCTGTTTAACATTTTTATCAATGAATCCGAAGAAAACATAAAACTATGACTGATAAAGTTTCCAGATCACACACAAATTGGGGGAGTGGGTAAATAACAAAGGGTGCGTCTACACTTGTAAATTAAGTCGACTTAAGCTTGCTTAAGTCGACTTAATTTACCCTGCGTCTACACTACAGTTTCCTTAAGTCGACTTAAGCAAGTTGCTTAAGTCGACTTAAGGAAGATAAAGTCGACTTAATGAAAATTAAGTCGACTTTATTAAACTTGATTTTACTTCGACTTAAGGTTTAAGTTGACTCCCTAGAGTCGACTTAAGCCAGTGTAGACGTGGGGTAGCCCTAAGTCGACTTAGGGCTACCCCAGGATTGCACCAATGCCCTCCCTGCCGGGGGGGAGGCACAGGGGGAGCCTGGCATGTCCCCCCACAGGGCAGGGCAGAGCCCTGCCCACTCTGCCCCTATGCTCTGCCAGGGTCCCTGTCCCCCTTTGCCCCATTGTACCTATGTACAATGGGGCAAAGGCTGAGCTCCCTGGCACTGGGCTAGGGGTGCCCCTCCTGTCCCCGTGGACCTGCCCTAGGTCCCTCTAGCCCCTAGAAGTCGACCTAGGTGTCCAGTTTGGAAGCTGTAGGTCGACTTTGTAAGTTCCCCCCAAAATTGACTTAAAATATAAGTGTAGACTCACTAAGTTGATGTAAATTTCCAAGTGTAGACATAGCCAAAGAGAACAAGTCACTGATATTGAGTGATCTGGTTGGCTTGGTAAATTGGGTGCAAGCAAACAATAACCTTTAATATGGCTAAATGCTAATGTATATATCGGAATAAACAGCATAGTAGGTGATACCTATAGGATGGGGGAGTCTGTGCTGGGAAGTTGTGACTAAAAAGATCTGGAAGTCAGGGTTGGTAACCAGCTAAACATAAGCTCCCAATGCGATACTGTGGCTAAGAGGGCTAGTGTGACCTTGGAATGCATAAAGAGGGGTATATGAAGTAGGAATAGAGAGGTTATTTTATTTCTGTACTTGTCATTAGTGCGACCACTGTTGGAATACTATATTCAGTTCTGATGCCCACAATTCAAGAAGGATGTGGATAAAGTGGAGAGCATTCAGAGAAGAGCTATGAGAATAATTAGAAGATTAAAAAACATGCCTTATACAGATAGACTAAAGGAGCTCAATCAATTTAGTTTAACAAAGTGAAGGTTAAAAGGTGATTTGATTACAGCCTGTAAGGATCTATTTAGGGAGCGAATATTTGATAATGGGTTCTTCAGTGTAGCAGAGAAAGTTATAACGTGATCCAATGGATGGAAGTTGAAGCTGGATAAATTCAGACTGAAAATAAGGTGCACATTTTTAACAGTCAGGGTAATTAACCATTGGAATAATTTAACAAAGGTTTTGGTAGATTTTCCATCACTGGCAACTTTTTAAAATAAAGATTGGATTTTTAAAAAAATGTTCTAATTCGAACAGAATTATTTTGGAGGAATTCTGTGGCTCGTGTTATATAGTAAGTCAGGACAGAATACCAGAATGATCCCCTCTGGCCTTGGAATCTACAAATCTATAAAAATGAGCCAAAGGGGTAGCCATGTTAGTCTAGTTCAGCAAAACAAACAAGGAGTCCTGTGGCACTTTTAAAGACTAACAAATTTATTTATCACATAAGCTTCTGTGGGAGAAAAGAAGTGGGATTTTCTCCCTAGAAAGCTCATGCAATAAATAAATTTGGTTTTTATCTTGGTGATCTTATTAAACCACAGATTAGCAAACTGAAAAGGTTCCTATCTCTACTCTACTTCCTAAAAAGGGCACCTTCTGTTGTCATGCCTACAAGCTGGTTTATATAGGTGATTTATATAACTCAGAAAATGGGGTGGGGGGGGATGGGGGGAAAGTGTTTTATATGGCCAATTAAAACACTGACTGCTTTACTTATATTGTGGCCAAAATTTTCAACTTGGGGTGTCTGAATGTAGACATCTAAATCTTGATTTACTTACCTAAATGTGAGAAGCTTGGTTTTTTGGAAGTGCTGAGCACCCACAAATTCTTTCTGAATCAATGGGAACTGCAGTTTCACAGCACCTGGAAAATTAGGCCATTTTATTTAGGTGCCTAACTCTGAATTTAGAAGCGTAACTTTAGGGAACTAGGTTTGAAAATGTTGACATATATGCCTTCTCTACTGATTGTCTTTTTGTTTGTTTTTTTCTGTGGTCAATACTTTGGAGCCAGGACTGAGCCTTCTGTGTGGAATCAGCACTGGGTACTGCTGAAGACAAACAAATAATAATCAGTGAAGTTCTACTGTATGTTGTTAGTCAATTCTTGTATTCTACAAGTCCTAAAAACTGAGTCTGAATAGACATTTAGGCACCTAAATAAAATCTTTTCATTTTCAATTCAACGATTTCTATGGATAATTTTTATAATACTCTTTGTGTTTAATCCTACTGAAAATGTTATGTCGAGAACTCCAAGTATCATAGGGTGCATTTACACTTGTAAATTAAGTTGACTTAAGCTTGCTTAAGTCGACTTAATTTACTCTGCATCTACACTACACTTTCCTTAAGTCGACTTAAGCTGCTGCTTAAGTCGACTTAAGGAAAAGTTGTCGACTTTATAAAACCTAGTTTTAAGTCGACTTTTGGCTTAAGTTGACTTTAGAAAGTCGACTTAAGCCAGTGTAGATGTGGAGTAGCCCTAAGTTGACTCTAAGTTGACTTAGGGCTCTCCAGGACTTCCTCACTGCCCTCTCTGCCGGGGGGCTGGCACAGGGAGAGCCTGGCATGCCCCCAAAAGGCAGGGCAGAGCCCTGCCCACCCTGCCCCTATGCCCTGCCAGGGTCCCTGTCCCCCTTTGCCCCATTGTACCCAGGTACAATGGGGCAAAGGCTGAGCCCCCTGGCACTTGGCAAGGGGTGCCCCCCCTGCCACCGTGGACCTGTCCCAGGTCCACCTAGCCTCTAGAAGTTGACCTAGGGCGTCCAGTGTGGACGCTCTAGGTCGACTTTGTAGGGTCCCCCCTAAGTCGACTTAAAATTTAGGTGTGGACATGCTAAGTCGACTTAACAAAGTCGACTTAAACTTGACTTTGTTAAGTCGACTTAGCTAAATCGACCTAAATTAACAAGTGTAGACATAGCCATAATGTGCAGCATAGTTGATCAATGTAAACAGTATAACTTAATGATTAAGTTATACACACTCACATAGGGATATTGCTATGATGATATTGAAGAACAGATACAATATTTATAGAACTGTAAAATAAGACGTTTAACAAAAACAAATATTTTCAGTGACAAAGCTGCAAAAAAAGTTATCAAAGAAGAAAGAGAAACCAGATATAGTGCTCCGGAAAGCAAGAAAAAAGCCAATATCCTTTCTCCTGGACCTATTAAAGGACAATCAGTTCCAAAATGGTATATCATATTCATTTTTCTCCCTTTAATTCCATTCTCGTCTTATCTTTTAGCACATGCAGTAATTGTGATTTTGTTCAACAGCTAGTAAATCTAATTATGAATGTTTTTTCTAATGAAGATTAAAATGAAAAATATTACGTCCAGTCTGTTATACATGTGTCTGTTTAAATTAGTCAATAGCTACTTAAAATAAGTTATTTTGTCTTTTTGTTGCTAGTAAAGTGTCAGAAAAATCTAATGAAATTAGTGAAAGTTCCTCTGAGAGTGAGGAAGATGAAGAACAACCTGAACGGCACCAGGAAGGAAACACTGATTTGCCATCTGAATACTGGCAAATTCAGAAACTAGTGAAATATATAAAGGTAAGGAAAGAAATTTTAACAGTTCTTTTATTATAAAAATGCCAACAGCTCACGTATTGAAAAATAGTTAATTTTCAGAGTTACAGAGATTCTGAAACTCTGGATGTTCATCCCATCTCCCTCTCCCGTCTCACTTTTTTTAGTTGCTCTTTTTGGGGTATATATCTGTCTATTTATTTGTTTAATATTATTTAAAATTTAAATAATTTCTTCTTTATAAATTGTTGTTTGTTTTGAATTTTGAGATGCAGCATTCCAAGATATTTCTTTATATGAATAACAACTTTCAAGAGCTTTTATTAAATCAGAATGTTTTGCCTAAAGTCTTTCATTAACTGTGATTCATGCATTACTAAAGTAATCCTCTAGTCTAGTGGCATCTTATTAAAGATACCCAGAGCTTTACCAGGTAACTTTGCAACAAAAGTGGCAATTTTCTTGTTACTGTATTAGAGATGTTGTGAATTCTGTATTCTGCAGGACACAGTTGTTCCCATTTGTGGATTTTTGGAGTGGTGATGATCGGTGATGTGGAAGGGTTCTGCTTCTGCTTCTCTAGCAAGGCTAATTGGTATTCTCTCTCTCTCTCTCTCTCCTCATCTTCCTGCTGTTTCAGCTCCTGAGCCTGTGTATGAGCCAACTCTATAGCTTGCTTCTGGGCTTCAGCTTCATTTTCTTTCTGCTCATCTTTCTTTTGTTTCAGCTCCAGAGCCTGAGTATGAGCCAACTCCATAGCTTGCTTCTGGGCTTTCTTTTCCAGTTCTTTTTAATGCACAAGTCTCTGGTGTTCCCTTTCTCTTTGAGCTGTTTGTAAACTGAATAAATCTGACTTTGCAACCATTTCACACTTACTCATTTTCCTGCCTCTATTTTCCTTTCCCGAAATAAGCTAACGGGGGAGGGGAAGGAGGGGGATGAGAGTAACTTCTCTTTTACCTTTTCCTAGCCACACTTAGATTCCACTTAAAATATTTACACCAATGTATGAAGTGCAACTTTCACTCAAAATAAGAAGCTGTGCATATCACCCTGCTTGATGTGACAGTTGAGACAGTATGAAGACTCCCTGAGATTCAGCTTAAGAGCCGTGGAACTGCTGGGTTCCCTTATCACTTATTTAGGTTGAGGTGAGCCCTTTACCTCATTCTGGCTGGTGACCACAGACAGCCTCAGTGTCAACCCTTGGCACTGCTGAATATGGGGTTTTGAGGGTGGTGTTTATAGACACAGGGGCTATGTCTACACTTGTTAATTTAAGTCGACTTAGCATATCCACACTTAAATTTTAAGTCGACTTAAAGGGGACCCTACAAAATTGACCTAGAGCATCCACACTGGGCGCCTAGGTTGACTTCTAGGGGCTAGGTGGACCTGGGACACCTTGCCAAGTGCCAGGGGGCTCCATTGTACCTTGGTACAATGGGGCAAAGGGGGACAGGGACCCTAGGAGGGCATAGGGGCAGGGTGGGCCCTGCCCCTATGCCCTCCTAGGGTCCCTAATCTTTGTGAGGCTGTGTGTATTCACAACATCTCTAATACAGTAACAAGAAAATTGCCACTTTTGTTGCAAAGTTACCTGGTAAAGCTCTGGGTATCTTTAATAAGATGCCACTAGACTAGAGGATGCTGCAAAGATAAATTCAATTATGATAAATTCAAAAAGATGCATTTAAAATCACCCAGAAACTTATTGGGTAGCATTTAGAAATCTTAAAGGGGATGTTAACATGAGTAATGGTGAATACGTAAACCAGATCAATAGTTTGATGGGAAAGTGGGTGAATGGCAAAGATGTTATCAGTTTAAAAGGAATGATTGATCTTGTCGATTTGGAGCATTTCCTAAGCATATGTAAAGATAATGTGAAACAGTGTCTATGGGACACAAATGTAAAAAGCATGGATGAGATGGCTTTTGAGCAAACCCAAGCATCTATTGTGAGGAAATCACAGAAAGAGGACCAGGTGGGAAACAGTGTTCCCATTTTACCCCTGGGGAAAAGAGAGAGGCTTGGCATTTACCTCTCCAAACCCATTCTTATAATCACCATCCCACACCGTACAGTGTGCGGAGGCGGTCAAAAAAGCAAACAGGATGTTAGGGATCATTAAAAAGGGGATAGAAAATAAGACTGCAAATGTATTATTGCCCTTATATAAATCCATGGTACGCCCACATCTCGAATACTGTGTACAGATGTGGTCTCCTCATCTCAAAAAAGATATTCTAGCACTAGAAAAGGTTCAGAAAAGGGCAACTAAAATGATTAGGGGTTTGGAGAGTGCCTCGTATGAGGAACGATTGAAAAGGCTGGGCCTCTTCAGCTTGGAAAAGAGGAGACATGATAGAAGTATATAAAATTATGACTGATGTGGAAAAAGTGGACAAGGAAAAGTTGTTTAAATACTCCCATAATACAAGAACCAGGGGTCACCAAATGAAACTGATAGGTAGCAGGTTCAAAACAAATAAAAGGAAGTTCTTCTTCACACAACGCACAGTCAACGTGTGGAACTCCTTACCTGAGGAGGTTGTGAAGGCTGGGACTATAACAATATTTAAAAGGGAACTGGATAAGTTCATGGTGGCTAAGTCCATAAATGGCTATTAGCCAGAAAGGGGTTAAGAATGGTGTCCCTAGCCTCTGTTTATCAGAGGATGGAGACGGATGGCAGGAGAGTGATCACTTGATCATTGCCTGTTAGGTTCACTCCCTCTGGGGCACCTGGGCACTGGCCACTGTCGGTAGACAGATACTGGGCTAGATGGACCTCTGGTCTGACCCAGTACGGCCTTTCTTATGTTCTTATGTTCTTATGTTCTTAAGTTTCCTGTAACAAAGGGGGAACTCAAAATATGATGTTGGTGTAATTCCACTGGTCATCTGAAGAATAAAAATCCTAGGTTGGCAGCAAGCAGGGGCAACTAACAGCCTATGTGAATTCTACTGTCCTGAGCACAGAGGTTTTTCAAGCAACTGTGGCAAAGCTCCCCCTAAGCATTGCCAGGTAACAGTCATCTCCCTTAGTGGGACAGGCCTGGGATAGATGTGCCCTGCCTTGGACAAATCTTTTACTTCCCTTCCCCCAATATCTCTTGGCTACAGTGCTCCAGGTGGGTCTTGGTCTGGGCTGGTGGGACACCACTCCACTACATGAATGGGGTGAGTCAGTAAGTCTGTGATGCCCAGACTCCAGGCAGTACCTGTCCTTGGCTTTTCCAGCAGATCTGTATCTCTGGTGGTGTTGCTGTGGGGTTAGAGCAGCCCCAGTTTTTCCCCAGGATGGTGCCTGAGTTTCCCTCTCCTCCTGGATAGAGATGCTATCTCCTGTTCTGGGGCAGTGTCTCCTACTATTGCAAACCTTCCAGTAATTAGTATCTCTCTTCCCTCCATTCCCTCTAGCAGAGGTGGGGTTTTAATAGGCATGAGGCAGCCTGGTGTCAGGTGTTTCCAATTAACCTGCAATAACACCACCCGCTCTGCCCCCCACCCCCAACTGCCTGTAGGGAAAAGGGCCTTTACTATTATAGGGTTGACATATCTGCCCTCAGATACCCTTTATACCCTTCTGTAGTCTTCCAGCCTGACTTTTTCACACAATGCAGTCTTAATATGTTGGTTCTGTAAGATAGGCCTCTTCACAGCTAGACATGAAGCATGCCGGGTGGTCAAAATCAATAGCAGAGAGCGTTTGGGATGAAAAGGCAAAGGCACCTTGCTTTATCTAATCGAGAAGAGTGTGCTCCCGGTTTCCATCCTGTTACCGGCAGGGGCGTTGCTGGATAGAAAAAAGATCCAGGGCTGTGGCCCCCTAGCCCACTCCCTGCTAGCTTCCGTCCCCCAGCTAGGCCACCCCTCCACCCCCCACCCCCACCCAGTCCCCCCACCACTACCCAGCCCCCACCAAGTCTCCTTGTCCCCATGCCCCCTTCGCCTCTCCCCAGGCCTCTAACTCCATCCATCCCTCCCCAGCCCCCCCATCCTGACCCCTTGCTCGATGGACTCGTGAGTCCCGAACCCCTCCATTCCCACCCCCGGTCTCCGCGTTACCCCCTTACCGTAACTCCTGATACAAAGGCCCAGGACCGGCCTGCGGGGGCGGAGCAGGACAGCCGGCAGAGGAGCCGGATCAGGCCATGCTGCCGGCCGCCGCGCTCTGCTCCCGCCGCTGCATGCTGGCCCCTCAGGCCTGATCCTGCCCCTCTGCTGCTGCACGCCGGCCCCTCGGGCCTGATCCTGCCCCGCTGCACGCCGGCCCCTTGGGCCTGATTCTGCCCCTCTGCCGCTGCCATCACGGGCAGGCAGCGTGGCCAGGTCAGGCCTGGGGCCCCTTTCCCAGCTCCTCTGTCCCCCTCCCCCATGCTCCTTTCCCAGCTCCTCTGCCCCTTTCCCGGCCCCACTGCCCGCCGCCTCCTCCTCCTCCTCCTCCTCCCAGCCCCCTTACCTGGCCGGAGGCTCGGAGTTGCAGGGACGGCCGGCAGAGCCGCTTCTAGGCCAGGCCGCTCCCGCCCTGCGCACACTCTGTCTGAGCATGCTCAGAGCGGGAGATTTGAATCTCCCCAGCCCGGCCGCAGCAGGAGTCTGCGGCTTTGCTAGGTCCCCTGGGCGGAACGCAGCGTTCTGCCTGGGTTTTCTATTTTTAGGGGCCCTGGAATGCTGACCCATCAAAATTAGGAGCCCCGGAACTGTTCCCCCTTACTTTAACCTCTGCCTGCTGGGGAAAATAGATCCGGGGCTCAGGCTATTCTACCCGGGGCCGACGCCCTGCCAGCCCGACGACAACGACGCCTCTGGTTACCGGGCCAAATGGCAGTGGGTCCAACCAGATTCCCTGTGCCACTAACTGAAATTCATTGGAATAGGAAAGTTTAGAAAGCAATTTGGTTGTGGGAGTAATAGAAGGCATTTCTTTTTCTTTTGACCTACTTCATGGTAATGATTTTTTCTGTGTAGATAGGACTGGGATCTTGGAGGGAGAGGTTGAGGCTCTAAGACTGCTGAAGGAATGGGAGAGAGTCCTCTAGTTGAAGGTACTACCTCAGGAAAAGAGAAGGGTGCAGCTAAGCAAGGGACAGATTCTACTAGGGAAGCATAGAAAGATGTGCCCGGGAAGCAGGGCCAGATTATCAAGGGGCTTTCGAGCCTGAAGCCCCAGGCTCTGGCCAAAAATGGGGCCCCAGGCTCAAGCTCCTAAAACCCCTGTGGATAACCCGGCCCTGCCTGGCTCAGCACCGGCAGGGCAGGAGCGCTGATAGCGCTCCTTCCCTGCCCGGGCTTCGGGGGCAGGCCCCGGAGCCAGACGCTGGACTCTGAGAACCCATGGCTGGGGTGGGCTGGGAGTGCCCTTTGACCCCAGGCCCCCCCCCCCAGTGATGGGGGGCAGGCAGGTGGGGCCCCCACGGTGGTGGCAGCCCGGGGCCCCTGGGCCAGTTAATCCAGCCCTGCCTGGGGGGAGCCCAAAAGAGGGTGAGGGGGTTGATGAGGGTTTCTTTGACACTGCAACAGGGGAAATCAGCATAATACCTGGTGTGGAAGAGCTTAAGACCAACTCCTGCCCTACAGTTGAAGGCAGTGTCTCCTCAGGGATTGAGGAATGTGTTTTACCTGCAGCGAAAGAACTGTCCTGACTGCTAGCAGTGAGCAAGGCCTGTGGTTGGAGCAGGAGTCCTCACTTCATGTCAACATGCTGGAGCTTCGGGCCATCTACAATACCTGTCATGCTTTTCTGGGCCGTAAGAGGGGCTCAGTGGTTCACATACTTATTGACGATACCACCGCGATGTATTATGTGAACAGGCAAGGAGGAGCATGCTCCAGGATGGTCTGCCAAGAGGCTATCAGGTTGTGGCAGTTCTGCATCAAGGAGAATATCACTCCAATAGCCGACAACTTGCCCAGAGTCCAGAATCACCTCATGGACCATCTCAGCAGGAATTTTTCCCTAAGTCATGGGTGGTCTCTGAAGACAAGCAGGGATATGTCCTCGGTCTGGTTTTGTTCAACATTTTTATCAGTGACTTAGATGACGGCATAGAGTGCAAACTTATAAAGTCTGCAGACGATACCAAGCTGGGAGGGGTTGCGAGTACTTTGAAGGATAGGATCACAATTCAAAATGATTCAGACAAACTGGTGAAATGGTCTGAGATAAATAGAATGAAATTCAATACAGATAAGTGCCAAGTGGTTGAACGACCCATTGCACACATACAAAATGGGCAATGACTGCCTAGGAAGAAGTACTGCAGAAAGGGATCTGGGTGTAACAGTGGACCACAAGCTAAATATGAGTCAACAGTGTACTACTGTTGCAAAAAAAGCAAACACCATTCTGGGGTGTATTAACAGGAGTATAGTAAGTAAGACATGCAAAGTGATTCTTCCACTCTACTCTGCACTGATTAGACCTCAACTTGAGTACTGTGTCCAGTTTTGGGCGCCTCATTTCAAAAAGGATGTGGAGAAACTGGAGAAAGTCCAGAGAAGGGCAACATAAAAATGATTAGAGGTCTGGAACATTTGACCTATGAGGGAAGATTGAAAGAGCTGGGTTTGTTTAGTTTAGAAAAAAGGAGACTGAGAGGGGATATGGTACCAGTTTTCAAATACCTAAAAGGTTGTTATGAGGAAGAAGGAGAAGAATTACTCTACTTAATCACAGATTATAGGACAAGAAGCAACAGGCTTAAATTACAGCAAAGGAGGGTCAGTCTAGACATTAGGAAAAAATGCCTAACTGGGTGATTAACCACTGGAATAAGTTGCCTCGGCAGGTTGTGGAATCATCTCCATTGGAGGTTTTTAAGAGCAGGTTAGACAAACACCTGTCAGGGTTGGTTTAATGGGGATACTTGGTCCTGCCATGAGTGCAGGGAACTGGACTCGATGACCTGTCATAGTCCCTTCCAGTTTCTATGATTCTATCTGTGCCATCTTCACAGCCTGGGGAATTCAGAAGATTGACTTGTTTGCTATGAAGACAGTAGGAAATATCTGTTGTGTTCTTGAGGAGGACTCAATCTGGCTCCCTGTCTGAAGCTTTGCATCTCAGCTGGCAGTCAGCTCTCCTGTATGTGTTTCCTTTGATCCCAATCATCCCACAGGTCATCTTCAAGAAGGCGAACTGGGCCAAGCTCATTCTCATTGCCCTGACATGATCAAAGCAGTGCTGGTCCTCTGAACGTCTCCTGCTGTCTGCTTCCCATACTGCTTCTTTTCCATCCATCCTAATCACACAGAATCACAGTCACACCTTATATCTTGTGCTCGACTCCGTGCATCTCAAAACATGGCAGCTTCATGGTTGAATGAAGAGGAAGTGCAGTGTTCAGCAGCAGTTTAACAGGTCCTACTCAACAGTAGAAAACCCTCTACCAGCACTGCCTATTCAATGAAATGAAAGAGGTTTTGGGTGTGGTTGCTGGCTCACGGAATTCAGATGACACTGTTTTCTGTTGAGGACATCTTGGAGTACCTACTGCATCCTCAGTCATCAGGACTTGTGCTTGGTTCAATGAAAGTGCAGTTGGCATCATTATCAGCATTTTGTGCTCCCATTTAGGGAAGATCACACTTCTCCAATGCCACGATAACACGTTCTTAAAAGCACTTCTTTGTCTGCATCCTTTAATCCAAGAGCCAGTTCCTGTGTAGGACCGTAACACGATCCTAGCAGCTTTAATGGGACCTTCATTTGAGCCCCTGGCATGTTGTCTCTCTCTGCTTTTGTGTCAAAAGACTGCATTCTTGATAGTGATAACATCTGTGGGGAGAGCCTGTGAGATTTCACGCTCAGATGGCAGAGCCTCCTTATACCCAATTCTCCAAAGACAAAGTGACTTTACAACCACACCTCCAATTTTTGTCGACAGTGGTTTCTCTGTTTCATTTGAACCAGGCAGTATACTTACCTGTGTCCTTTCTTAAGCCACATTCACCTCAGGAGGAGCAGTGTCTCCATACATTACATGTCAGGCAATGTCTAACCTACTGTCTGGACAGGACAAAACTGTGCTTCACCTTGACTGTTTGTGTCATATACAGATTATATGAAGGACAAGTGATCTTTTCAGAGATGATCTCTAAATGGATAATATTTTGTATCAAGACTGAATATGATATAGCTTCTACTACCCCCACCTCAGCAGGTGCGAGCTCATTCTACGACAGTGCAAGCTATGGCAATAGCATTCCTCAATGACATCTCAATACTGGAAATTTGCACAGCTGCTATGTGGTTGTCCATGCATATGTTTATGAACCATTATGTCATTACTGCATCTTCCTGAGAAAGTTTTGTTCAGAATGTTCGGCAGTCCTTGTTTCAGTAGTTTGAGCCCTGCCTCCTGCAATGGGTACTACTTCTGAGTCACTGACATAGAAACAACTGCTGTATCTATTCAAAGAAGAAAAAATGATTATTTACTATAACTGTGGTTCTTCAAGATGTCTGTGTATTCCACGACTCACCCTCCATTCTCTCCATATCAGAGTCTAGTCTCTGGGCATTTGCTAAGGAATGGAAGGAGGATCAAGGTGGGTGCTGCCTCATATTGTTGGGGAGAGGAATATGAGCACAAACTGTCAGGGTTCCTTCCTAAGGGTACTGCTAGGCAAAATTTTACAGCTCCAGTGCACTATGCGCTCACACACCTAAGTGGAATACATCTCTGCATCACATCTTGAAGAACCACAGTTACAGTAAGTAACTTTTTTTTCAATATGTGAACTGGTCAGCATATGTATGTATGAAGCCATTTTGAATTACCAGGCTTAAAAAATGGCTTGAAAGTGAAAGAATTGTTTTTCATGCTCCTATACTTTAGAATGGTCTGAACAGATCTTGTTCAACCTGTCAACAACAATCACTGTAGAATAGAGCGCAAGCATGAAAAATTTCATCCCAAAGGAATATCTTTCAGAAAATTACTCATACTTGAAAAGAGCAATTTTAATGTCCATCTCCATAAAGCAACAGTATTGTTATGAAAATTCAGAATGCCTAGCTATGTGTGAATATATACTTATACAAACACATCACACAGGTTTTTAAATTAATTAAAAAGTACACAGTCTTCAACAAAACAATTCACTGGTGGCTGTTAGCTGCATTGAGTAGCAAATCTCCAAAGGATCAAATAAAGCTGAAAAAAAGCTGTAGTGTTGTGCCATATCATAGACAGTGTTGGAAATTATTTGACAAAGCATGACTTTAACTAGCACATGGAATTAATTTATAATTCAAGCACAATCATTGTACTTCTGGCCAGACTGAGTAGATTTTTTGGCATACTTGTTGTTCATCTGGCCAACTGTTCATGACAAAGCCAACATAAGAAAAGGTATATCTACAAAGACTTAGTGTGTTTCAGTATGTATAAAGGCATTTACATGGAAGCATAGGCATAATTTTTCAGAATCTGTATGTGTGTGTGAGAGAAAGAGAGATTAAACATATATTTTGTACATTTTAAAGGGGAACTAAAATACTCTTTAAAAAACCTGAGGTTGCCAAGTTAGAAAATATAATAATTTGAATCAAGTAAATGTCGGAAGGACAAAAAATTAAACCAGAGTTCATAACAAGGTTACCTGAAGTATGGATGTTCGTATACAAAACTCCTACAAGACCTAAACGATACATACTTTCACAACATTATCACTTCCAATACAAACCGGACCTGCCAATTCTATGGGTTTTCCTGATAGACTATGGATTTCCAGACCCTTTTACAGGTTTCAGGAGAAAAAACTCCAGTCTGCAGGGAAATCCTCCTGTGATTGGCTGGCTACCCTTTCCCATTTCTCCTACCTCCTTGGGTAGAGCAGCCATATTGTAACTGCTTTATATGCTGAGGTCCCCCAGCACATGGAGCAAGCCAAACTTCCTGCTTCCCAGCTGAGCAACTGGGAGTCTGTGCAGCAAACAACAGGGGAGCAGCTGCTCCTGCCAGCTCTGAAGCCCATGCTCTGGCTCTCTGCACTACTTCCAGACTTCCCAGTCTAGGAGCGTAAGTCTCCTTCCAATCAGGAGCTGGGGTTTTGGAAAGAAACATCAGTTATTGAGTCATGAGAATTGGCAATGCTGCATCTCATTCAGTTGGATCTCACAGATGCTACAGTAACTTGGAGCTGGAAGTGAGGACTTTGTTCTCATTTACATTAATATACCACTCTAGCGCTGTGAAGTTGTTTTAAAATGGGTGCAAATTACATTCTACACCAAGTTGTAAGGCACTTTTACATTGCCAGAGCAGTGTGTCAATGGCCATGGCATACGTCGGAACCAGGCTTTGAATGTCTTAGACAGAGTAGTGTGTTGGTGTGGTGCTTAGTACACTCTGCATTTGAATTAGAGACCAAATAAGTATATGTTATGTGTTCACCGTTTATTCTTTTCAAAGCCATGAAATAGTTTGAATATTCAGTTGTCAGAAAAATAATACCTACCTCTATAGAGAAAAATTCCTCCATAGATATAAAGAGCACGACAAAGTTAGGTCAGTATCATTACCGTCATAGTCATCCGGTGGGAGAGACAGAACTCATGTCTCCTGGGTCTCAGGCCAGTAGCTCACACTGCCTCTCAGATTAGGGTTCCTGCGCTAGGGTTATTGCACAGCTGCACTTCCCCAAAGAGAGCTCTGAGCTGAATTCTAACTTAATATGTCAGGGAGGCAGCGTTCTTCCTAGAGCCCTTTGGAATGCAGGCCTACTGCTCTGTTTTTGAGCATGGCCCATTGCATTGGGCTGGAGTGGAGAGTAGGCAGGACAGCCCCAGAAAAGCATGCTGCAGGGAGCATGCTGCAGGGAGTTCTTGTGTTCCCTCAGTGCAAGGGAGACATGACTTTTCTTTGCATGGTGTATATGAGGGTGTAGGCAAGGCTCTGTCATTGGGTGATATAGGCTCTTTGGCTATGTCTACACTGGCAAGTTAGTTCGAATTAAGGAAGCTTAATTCGAACTAACTTAAACCATGGCTACACTAGGCTTTCATTAGTTCAAATTAAGGGCTTCCTTAATTCAAACTAATAAATTCGAATATGCTATTCGAACTAAGGGTTAATTCGAACTAGTTAGTTCGAATTAACCATTGTGGCCATGTTAGTTCGAACTAATTGCTTAGTTCAAACTAATCGGCCCATTGAACTCAATGCAATTCACTAATTCGAACTAAGCAAGTGCCATTAATGGCACTTGCTTAGTTCGAACTAAATTTTGCTAGTTCGAATTAAGTAAGTGTAGACATAGCCTTTGAGAGGAGAGAGCAAAGCACCAGTGACTTGTCATCTGCTTCCCAGTTTAGTTTAAAAGAGGGCACTGAGAGCTAGAGCAGTGGTTCTCAATCTTTTGTGGGTTGCGTTAACACTTGGCAGCATATTACGACTCTACAGGACACACTAGCCCACTCCCTGTAGGCCAAATCCAGCCATCTCCCTGACTCTCCGTGACACACTTACTGCTGTGTGGTGACACAGTAATGTGTCCCAACACAGTGGTTGGGAACCACTGCTCTAGAGGGAAGAGAGATCTGGTAAGTTAGAGCTGGCTGAGTCAGTCAGGAAAAGGGTTGGTGAGAGCTGCTAGGAGATTGCAGTAGGTCCCTAAAGGAGGCTGTAGGAGTTCCTGGAGGAAACCTAAAGAGAAGAGAGCAGCAAGAGAGGTTTTCCGGCTGATTTTCCAAGCCAGAGAGACAGGGCTGGAGAGCGTTCTAGGGCAGAGAACAGCAGGTGGAGTTGCCTGCTGACTTCTTAATCTGGAGAGCCACAGCCCAGGGCCAGAGGGTTATGAAGACAGGGCGCACCAGAGGGACTTACTTGCTGTTATCTCCTTGCTGGAGTGCTGAACCCAATGGAACAGTGAGAGAGCAAGAGGCGTAAGAGATACTTCCCTGCTGAGGATGAATTCCCAGCAGAGAGGCTGCGAGGGTTCCTGCTTGAAAGAGCAGGGTTGCACTTCAACTGGAAGGGCTGGATAGCTGTCCTGGTAGAAAGACAGGAGGGAACTGAGGAAGAACCTGAGTACGGTGGAAGACATGGGAGCATAGAATGTGCTGTGTCAATGTGGGGTTTTAAGGGCTACTTACACTGCGTGTGAGAAATGAGCTATATCTGGGATTTTTGTTGTGGACTGTTTACACTATACTTAAACCAGTCCCAAAGAGGAGAATTATTGAAGCAAGAGAGCCTGACATTATACTGGGGACTCTGAGGGAGGGAAGCTGTAGCAGATGCACCTGTTCTGCTGCAGCCTTCCTCTGGAGAGTGCTTTAAGCGGGGCTGCTCTCTGAATTGCTCCTTATGCACTATCCTATGCACTGTCAGTAAAAGGCCAGTCACAATCTGGTCCTCAAAAAAGAAAGTTACAATATCTGATGTCTTAAGTTTTTTATATTAAAAATTCCTTAGAAAATCTGCCATATTAAAAATATCTGCCCCCCAATATAAATGAACATTCATACTTATTTTCCTGAAAGGTTACAGAGTTTTATGTAGCAGCCTAAACCCCCTGCAGTTTAACAGTGATGTATAGAACAACTCTTTTCTAAGAACCATCTTTACATTTATGACATGTGAGGATGACATTGATGTTGCTTATAGATGTTTTATTCAAAACTTGATGTGAAACAATTAGAAAGAACCAACTAAATTTGTAATATAGCATTCTTAAGTTATAATGATGCTAGAAACATTACAAATTAAGGGTAAACTAATATTCATTATAGCAATTTAAATTAATTTAATAAACCGTGTCTGGATTACAAAATATTTAATATTTGTGGGTAGCTGAAAGGTATTTCTAGTTAATTTTGAAAACTTCACTTTTAAACAGGGGTCTCAAACTCAAATCACCACGAGGACCACATGAGGACTAGAATATTGGGCTGAGGGCCGCATTACTGAAACCTTTTCATACAACAGGGCCACCAGCTTATTTAATTAAAATTAATATAAAATTAATTGAATTCAAAGTGATTGTAAATAAAATTAATTAATTGGCTTTAATTAATTGAATTTGGATGAATTTTTAATTGAAATTAAATTTTTAGAAAGGTTTTTAATTAAAATTAAATTTTTAAAAGTTTTTTTAAAAAAGGAGAGAAGGAAAGAAGGAAGGAAGAGAAAGAAGGAAGGAAGTAAGAGAAAAGAAAAAAGAAAAGAAGGGAAGAGAGAAGACAGGAAGAGAAAGAAAAAAAAGAAAGAAAAGGAAGGAAGAGAAAGAGAAAAAAAGTAACAGAAGGAAGGAAGGAAGGAAGAGAAAGAGAGAAGGAAGGAAGAGAAAGAAAGGAAGAAAAAAGAAACAAGGAAGGAAACAAGAGAGAAAGAAAGAAATGGAAAGGACTGCTTACAACCCCAAGGCCAGAGGGGAGGCAGCAGCCATAGCCCGGATCCCGGCTGCATGCCGGGACTGGGAAGAGCCCCTCACGGTAACCACATGGAGCTTCCCCCATGGGAGCCCTCCCCAGACCTCCCTCCTGCTGTACACCTGAGCCCTTTCCTGGTCCCGGGCGCTGGGTCCACCTGCTCCAATCGTGGGGCCGCGCTCCCCTGCTGCTGCAGGCCAGAGCTCTGCCTGGGGAGCAGCGCGGAGCTCTCAGCCTTCCACGCGGCAGTGGCTCCTTTCTGACTGCTCGGCAGTGGCTCCAAGGCCCTGGGGGTCGGGGGAGGGGTGTGTGTGGCCCAGTCCGGAAGCACTGCCGACGGCAGCAGGACTCCGGGTGGGAAGCAGGCGGCCGCAGCTATTTGAAAAGCCTGCCAGGGGTTGGGAACCCCTGAATGCCAGCTCTTGTCGCGGGCTGCAGGAGGTTACTCCACGGCCCATGGGCCGCCTATTTGAGACCCCTACTTTAAAAGGCATATTAGCCCATGGAATAGGATTAATGCTAATTAATATTCTGAGATAAATATATTTTAATAGGAAAGGAAATGTATGATTCAAGCTGTATCTTGTCTACTAAAAATATAAAAATAATGAGGTTTACAAGCCTTGTGATAATTACAGAAATAATTTAAAGCATTTGGCATCTCAGAATACATCTGAACAACAAATTGTTTACAGAATTGAAAACTTAGATTTTAATGGGCTAATTTTGTTGACCCTTAACTGGACTTCCACTTTTCCAGACACAAATGATGGATAAAAATTACACCCATAATTTGCTACTTGGATGGTTACATCTCTACACACACCGATTATGGATTTAGATATGAATTACCAACCACAGGCACAAAGTATTATGGGTGCATAAGTGTCAAAGCAACTTAATTAGCTCCTACAAAATTGGAAACAGTATCTGGAAATCTGTCCCTAAATGTGTAACATTGGGGCATACAAAAATCCAAAAAAGAGAAGAATAATTGTCTCATCCAGAAAGCAAATGTCACAATATTATTCATTTTGTTGTAAAACTACATTATCTATGATTTGCATATGATAGTACTACGGTATAGTTTCTGTTAAAATGCCACACATTTTATTATCTTCTACTTCCCTTCTGTAAGAGTCTGAGGAAGAGAAGAGAAGGTCTATGGTGATAAAAATATAATTAAATGAGAATAATTTGCTGGAATATGAAACAAATTTAAAGAAGCATATAACTGAAAGGTACTTGTGACTGCTGGGCTCACAAACTTCTTTGAGATTACATGTGAATACACCATTCAGTTAACATAACTCTCAGGATAAAATAATCATTAACCACCCACATAATGCAAAAGGGGTTTATGAACTCATCCAGAAATTTTTGGACTGAATGACCAGAAGGGCTTTTGCCGTGTGTGTGTGCACGTGCGTGCGTGTGCACGCGCATGCATGCACGACTCTGGAATAAACCTGGGGAGAAATTTTTGGGTCACAGAGGTAGGCTGAACTGAATGTTTTCGTGCTGTGAGCAAAGCACGCTATTTCTTGTTGTTTGATTTCTTCTGTGTTCACACACACAGAACTTTTTACCTTCTTTGTAAATAAGCAAAGCTGCATAAAACAAATACCTGGCTATAACAAATTTCTGCTCCAACGTGGAATATCCCCAGGGCCCCAAACTTTGACTAGCCACTCAGATTGAAAGGGGGTAACATTATTAATATGTGCTTGAAGCCTTTCTCTAACATGGCTAAGTTACAGTCACAATGATTCTCCAGAGTACTGTGCCAGAGCATTGTTCCTTTTTCAGCACTTGCGATCCCACAGATAGTTTAACAGACATAATTTGTGGTGTGCCTGACAACAAACACCTTCTTTTTTTTTAGGGAAGGGAGGGTTATTTAACTGAAATTGAACAAGTGAATATTGCTACTCTTCAGCTACTATAATGGACAGTTACTTGGCAGAAAGTAACTCTTGTATAAGAGATGATTCTGTGCCATATTCCAAGAAAAGTATTTGGCTAACTTTGCAGCTCTGGCTACTAAATATCTAATTTATTTATACCACACTCTTCTCTATGACATCTGAAAACCTTTTGAACTCCCACCTCCAGTATTTGGCCTGAATCTTTTTAGTTCTTTAGATGATGTAAGCAGTAACAAAGGAAAGAATGAAACATAAAAATGTAGAATTCTTTTTTTTGCAGTTAACCTACCCATTTTATAACAACATTTACAGTGGTCATTATAAAAAGTAATCATTTTACAATAGATAGAAAGGGCAGGAACTGTTGGCAAATGCTGACTTTATATAAGAACTAAGTATTAATATTATTATAAATAGAGCAGGTCAAAGTGTTTGGACAAACAGTTTATTCACTGGAAAAAGCTGTTTCAGTTGACCTGAAACTATTTGCTTATTTGCCAAATAGTTTTGGTCAAAAAAAATTTCTGGTACTTTGGGCTTGTCCACACAGTGCAGCAGCATGCATTACAGGGCTATGATTTCTAAGGCACACTAACTATTGTGCACCAATTCTTTCGAGTAGAGCTCGCCTGTGCTCATTAAAAGCTCCCTAATGGCACTATGGAAATTTTAGTATGCACCAGCAGTGTCTATGTGGTCCAATTAGTGCACACTATGTTAGAATCATAGAATCATAGAATCATAGGGTTGGAAGGGACCTCACGAGGTCATCTAGTCCAACCCCCTGCTAAAAAGCAGGACCACTCCCCCTAAATTATCCCAGCCAGAGTTTTGTCTAACCGAGCCTTAAAAATCTCCAAAGATGAAGATTCTACCACCTCCCTAGATAGCCCATTCCAATGCTTCACCACCCTCCTAGTGAGAAAGTTTTTCCTAATATCCAACCTTGACCTCCCCAGCTGTAATTTGAAACCATTGCTCCTTGTTCTGTCCTCTGTTACCCTCGAGAACAGCCTAGCTCCCTCCTCTTTGGAGCAACCCTTCAAGTAGTTGAAGGTTGCTATCAAATCTCCCCTCAGTCTTCTCTTCTGTAGACTAAATAAGCCTAGTTCCTTCAGTCTCTCCTCATAAGTCATGTGCCCCAGCCCCCTAATCATTTTTGTTGCCCTCCGCTGGACTCTTTCTAATTTGTCCACATCCTTTCTGTAGTGGGGAGCCCAAAACTGGACACAGTACTCCAGATGCGGCCTGACCAGTGTCGAATAGAGGGGAATTATCACATCCCTCGATCTGCTGGCAATACTCCTACTGATGCAGCCTAATATGCCATTGGCCTTTTTGGCAACAAGGGCACACTGTTGGCTCATATTCATCTTCCCGTCCACCATAACTCCCAGGTCCTTTTCTACAGCACTGCTACTTAGCTGATCGGTCCCCAGCCTGTAGCAGTGCATGGGATTTTTCCGTCCTAAGTGCAGGACTTTGCACTTGTCTTTGTTGAACCTCATGAGGTTTCTTTCGGCCCAGTGTTCCAATTTGTCCAAGTCTCTCTGGATCCTGTCCCTGCCCTCCAGAGTATCTACCATTCCCCCCAACTTGGTGTCATCCGCAAACTTACTAAGCACGCAGTCTATTCCATCATCAAGATCATTAATGAAGATGTTGAATAGAACCGGCCCCAGGACCGATCCCTGGGGCACTCCACTCGTTACCGGTTGCCAACCAGACATCGAGCCATTGATTCCTACCCGCTGAGCCCGTTGATCTAACCAGTTTTCGATCCACCTTACGGTCCACTCATCCAACCCATACTTCCTTAACTTGCCAACGAGAATGCTGTGGGAAACCGTATCAAAAGCCTTGCTAAAGTCAAGGTATATCACGTCAACGGCTCTTCCCGCATCCACAAATCCAGTCATCTCATCATAGAAGGAAATCAGGTTGGTCAGGCACGATTTGCCCTTGGTGAATCCATGTTGACTGTTCCTGATCACTCTATTGTCCTCCAAGTGTTTCAGGATGGATTCCTTGAGGACCTGCTCCATGATTTTCCCAGGGATTGAGGTGAGGCTGACCGGTCTGTAGTTCCCCGGATCCTCCTTTTTCCCTTTCTTAAAGATAGGTACTATATTTGCCTTTTTCCAATCCTCCGGGACCACCCCCGTTTGCCACGAGTTCTCAAAGATAATGGCCAGCGGCTCTGCAATCACTTCCCCCAACTCCCTCAGCACCCTCGGATGCAGTTCATCCGGCCCCATGGACTTGTGCACATCCAATTTCATTAAGTGTTCCCTAACCTGACTTTCCATCACCGAGGGCCACTCTTCTCTCCAGTCCGCGTTACCCCGTGTAGTAGCCTGGGAGCTGGCCCGCCCTGTAAAGACTGAAGTAAAAAAAGCATTGAGTACTTCAGCCTTTTCCGCATCATCCTCCACGAGGATGCCTGCCCCATTCAGTAAGGGACCTACACCACCTCTGATCCTTTTCTTGTTGCTGATATACTTATAGAACCCCTTTCTGTTATCCTTCACATCTCTTGCTAGCTGCAACTCCAATTGTCCTTTGGCCTTTCTGATTTGATCCCTGCAGTCCCGAGCAATATCTTTATACGCCTCCCTTGTCATCTGTCCAAGCTTCCACTTCTTGTAAGCTTCCCTTTTATGTTTCAGCTCCCCGCAGAGTTCCCTGCTAAGCCACGCTGGTCGCCGTCCACATTTGCTGTTCTTTCTGCACATCGGAATGTTATCTTCCTGTGCCTTTAACAGGGTTTCTTTAAAATACAGCCAGCTGTCTTGGACACCTTTCCCCTTCAGATCAGCTTCCCATGGGACCCTGCCCATCAGCTCCCTAAGGGAGCCAAAATCTGCTTTTCTGAAGTCCAGGGTGTGTGTTCTGCTTCTTTCCTTCCTTCCATTGATCAGGATCCTGAACTCTACCATCTCATGGTCGCTGCTGCCCAGGTTGCCATTTACTTCTACTTCCCCAATTAATTCTTCTCTGTTTGTGAGCAATAGGTCTAGAGGTGCAAGGCCCCTAGTTGGTTCCTCCAGCATTTGTACTAGGAAGTTGTCTTCAATACTCTCCAAAAACTTCCTGGATCGCCTGTGCACTGCTGTATTATCTTCCCAGCAGACATCAGGATAATTGAAGTCCCCCATAAGAACCAGGGCCTGCGACAATCTGGAAACTTCTGTTAGTTGTCCATAGAACGCCTCATCCACCTCCTCTTTCTGGTCTGGTGGTCTGTAGCAGACACCCACCACAACATCCCCCTTGTTGCATTCTCCCCTAAACTTAACCCACAGACTTTCAACCATCTTGTTTCCACTTTCATAGTGGAGCTCCGAGCAGTCATACAGCTCTTTTACATATAAAGCTACTCCTCCCCCCCTTTTTCCTTGCCTGTCCTTCCTGAACAATTTATATCCATCCATGGCAGTGCTCCAGTCATGCAAGTTATCCCACCACGTTTCTGTTATTCCAATTATATCATAGTTCCTTGTCTGTGCCAGTACCACCAATTCTTCCTGCTTGTTTCCCAGGCTCCTCGCATTTGTGTACAGGCACCTAAGATACCGGGCCCATTGCCCTACTTTGCCCTGTCGATTCTCCCTCCTGTCGCATCTTCCCCCTTGCAATTTCTCCCGGTGTCCTCCTTCCCCACTCGCCTGAGGTATTATGACTTTATCAAGAAATAAACAATTATTTGACCCCAGCCCCCAGTTCCAACTACCCTCTCTTTTATTCCTGCTGTTACAGCCCCAGCACCCCCCAAGTTCCATCCCTTCCCCCAGGTTTCCCTCAGTTTCACTTACCTGTGGGTCTTGGTGTGCTTTTAAATTATGTGTGCTTTTAAATTATACACCCCTTTAGTGTGCATTGTTATACCATGTCGACAAGCTCTTAGAGTCATTTGAGGTGTGTGTGTGGGGGGAGGGTCTCTTCCTTATATCATTTAACCCCTTTGTTAGAATATAAGAACAGCCACACTGGATCAGATCAATGGTTCATCTATCCCAGTATCCTGTCTTCCAACAGTGGCCAGTGCCAGGTGTGTCAGAGGGAACTAAGAGGACAGATAATCCCCCTGATGCTCATTCCCAGCTTCTGGCAAACAGAAGCTAAGGACACTTTCATCAATGGGTATTAGTCAAAATGGTCGGGGATGCAACCCCAGTCTCTGGATTTCTTTAAACCTCTGACTGCCAGCAATAGGGACATGTTGAGAGGGGATGGGTCGCTTGGTAATTGTACTGTTCTTTCCATTCTCCATGAAGCATCTGGCACTGGCCACTGTTGGAAGACAGGATGTTGGGCTAGATAAGTCATTGGTCTGACCCAGAATGTCCATTCTTATGTTCGTACTTGAAATTCTCATGTGTGGCTTAAAGAACCCCAAAGTATGGGGCCCAACTTAAATTTTAATTACCCTGAATATTGTTCAACAATTAAACAGTTAACCATTTTCTAATCCAGCTTTTTAAATTAGGTATCAGTCTACTTCTGTCTTTTGCACTAAAAGGCCTTTGATGATTCAGAAGTAGGATGCAGGCCTGAGGAATTGTGAGCAGAGAGGCAGGTTTGTGCTGCACATTATATGGATTAAGAACTGGCTAACTGATGGATCCAAGAAAATAGTTGTCCGTGGGTCATCATCAAATGGGGGTGTTTTTACTGTTGTTCTCCAGGGACAGGTAGTTGTCTCAATGCTATTCAACATTTTCATCAATTATATTTATATAATCATTGCTGATAAAATTTACTGTTGAGTCAAAGATTGGCAGAAAGGTAAATGATGAGGGCCGCGCTGAAGAAAATGCCTTACAATGAGAGACATAGTGAGCTCAGTCTGTTTAGTTTCTCAAAAAGAAAACAGATATATGACTTGATTACAATTGTGGTGGTTGGTATTAAAGGCAGCGGAAGGCTATGCCTTCCCTGATTGGCTGTGGTGGCCCCACCTCTTTCCCTGCCCTCCATGCTGGGAAGAGAGAAGTTTTTATGTTCCGTGCAGGTTCCCTCAGCCATGCGGGAACCTATCTGCATGGAGCATATACAGCTCAGCATGCCATGCCAGGCACTGTGACACTGACACCAGCCTTCTAATGTCTTTTCTCCGGTCTCAGTTTCAATTTCTCTTCACTCTTCTTCTTGCTGCCTGGCTGGGCTTGGTCAGTGCTGAATCTGCTCTCAGCCTGTCTGCCATTCATCTGAGTGGATTGACTCCTGCCAGACCAATTCTTTCTCTTCTCTCTACTGCGCTCTCCGCTACTGTCATGTGCTTCCTTCCCCATTGCCCCACTTCGACACTCATTTGTTTTTCAGGTAAGGGATATGGGAAGTAAAATGTAAGGGAAGAAGCAGCATGTCTTGGTGTTGAAAGCAGAGCAAGGAATGTGAAGATTTGAGGGTTTACAATGGCCCTCTGTCACAGACTTGCATTGTGACATTGGACCACCAGTCATTGAAGGGTTGATCTCAAGGGGAGACTTTCTATTGATTTTAAAAGATAGTGGATATAGGGGACTTAATCAGCCCTGTGCCTCAGTTTCTTCATCCAAAAATAGGGATAATACTTGCCTGTCTCGGAGGAGAATTCTCTAGTTTAATTCCTTGTTTTTGTTTAGGTGCTTTGAGGTTATCAGATGGAAAGTGCTTTAGAAGTGCTGTTTCCACAATTAACCTTTCATTCATATGCACTCCTCCTGGATCACAGGAGACTGGGATTTTATGGGACTCCTCCTCCCACTGATGCTGGAACAAATTGCCAGAACAGCAGTGGGGGTGGGGGGAGGAGTGAGGGGACACTCCCATTCTCGCCTCCCACTCCCATTATCACTTTTCAAAGTGGGAGGCGAGAGATCTAGACATGACAAGATGCCACCAGGGCAGTTTTGTGCTCTGTTCCTTTCCCTCTTTTACAAGCAACTGTAGGGCTGGCCTAGAACTGGATGACTCAGTGTGTGGCGGGGGAGGCACCACTATGATGTCCAGTCGTCAGGGCCAGTGCCAGTGATGCTGGGCCGGGCAGCTGAGCAATAAATGGTCAGGAGGATGGATCTGCCTCCACTTGGCCCAGAGCCCTTCAGAGCTTTCCCAGGAGGTAAGCAGCAGACTGGCAGAAATTAGGGGCACCTGGGAGCAGTGAATGTTCTCCCCTAGTGTTTTTTTGTTGGATTTTTTTTTTACTCGTTCAAGTGGTGGTGGGTGGGGAGCTCTTAGCTCAGAGGGGGAGAGTTGTGGGGCCTTAGGGGAAGAGTATGTGCGGAGAGGGGTGGTGCTGAGTGGGGAAGGGACACTGCACATGTGGCAAGGGGGCTGAGGCAGAGGAGGGGAGGGAGTGTGCATGTGGGAGAAAGGGGAGGTGGTTTTTGGGCTTGCCTGGTGCAATATAGCATTGGCATCCATTTTTCAGACCAGTGTGGGGTGGTGGTTTCTTGGGCAGAGCAGCATGTGGGGCACAACACAAATGGGCAAAACAAACAAGTGGGATTTTCTCCCTTGAAAGCTTGTGCAATGAATAAATGTGCTGGTCTTTAAAAGTGCCACAAGACTCGTTTGTTTTGCTGAACTAGACTGACACGGCTCCTCCTTTGGAACTTAACAGCACAGCTGGGGGAGCTTTTGGGAGCCCTATGGTGGCTAGAGTATGGGTGAGGCAGCTGTTTGGGAGCGTGCTGGAAAGGACAAGGTGTTTCAGGGTGGGGTAACAATACTGGGAGTTTGGCTCGGCTCTGGAGGAGCAGTATGTTTTGGAAGCACTCATCAGTAGGAGGATGCCTGGGGTTTGCCAGTACTGGGAGAAGAAGGAGCATGTGAGATGGTGCGGAGAGGGCTCATACAACCCATGTGCCCTGCTACACTGGAGAGGCTGCTGCAGAGCAGCACCACAGCAGGAGGGTGTGGGAGTGTTTGGCATCAGGGAGATTGTCTGGCCAGCCAGGTCCTGCTGCTGTGATATGGAGTCTTCTCTTTCCCCCCAGCTCACCTCCTCTTGTATGGCTGTCTGCACTTCTCCATCCTCCTGCCTGACCTTCCTGCATCTCTCCCAAGCTCCCTGCAGTTTATTTAATGCACTCCTGTGCCCTACAAATATTTGGGTCTGTTTGGTAACTTCCCATTGCCTCCTTCTCAGGGAGGAATAGGCTGAGGCAGCCTAGAGTAGGTCACATGGGCCAGGGAGGAAGCAGGATGAGGGACTCAGTGAGGAAGCCAGGGACTCACCTAGCACAACGGGGAGTTGGGGACCTGGGAGGAGTTGGAGGTGGAGCAGGGTGGAGTGTGGGCAAGGCCTGGGGGTGGGAGAGGAGAGATGGGGAGCTAGCCTTCCCTAGGGGTAGCTTTACGAGCTGCCCATGATTACAAGCGACATTGCTTGTGTTGATGAGGCATCAATATGGATCTGTTTGGATCCTGGGGAATCAGCAGGCTTGGTGGATAGGCCCCTTGAACTGCCTTCAATATAACAATTGTGGAAAAAATGCTACAAAGGAAGCCTCACAGAGAAGTCCTTCCTCCCATCAATTTTCTCAGCAATCAGGGCCATGCATACCAAATTTATATATGCTGATCATATAATTTTCTATTACAGCTGGCTTTGGATACATTGTGTTCAGTTTTTAAGCAGATTTTATTGTATATTGCAGAATTCTAAAAGTTGTTCCATTAAATCCTTTAAAAAGTAAAAACAAAGGAAAGACAAACTTTGAAGTAGATTCTATTTTAAACCAAGTTTTTTGGTGGCCCTTTTTATAGTTTTGTAATTCTCAGCTGTGTGACATGTGCCTTAATACTGAACTTAAGAATTCTAATTACTACACTGACATTGGTTAGAAAATGCTTTATTTATTAGCATAGCATACATCCTGTTTTACAATTTATATTTTATTTTCAGCTAATTTGTAAATGCTTATACTATATCATTATATAAGAAGAGATACTCATTTTATACTAAATCTGCATTTAATTTAAATCCCTAAAATTGATTGGTGAAGTGCCAATAGAATTCAGTTTGCATCCAACACATGAGTTTTCAAAGGATATAACATGGTTTTGTGTAAATTTAATAGGGTGGTAACTATTTCCATGTTTGTTAAAATCTAGACTGTATGACTTGCTGTAAGGATAACTACAAGAAAGAGAAATAATTACTGTGGCCACCAGTAGTTTTACTTGTGCTGTAGAACTAATGTTTTGGGACATATGAAAAATATTTTATTGTGGTTTTGCTTGAAAAATGTATATTATGCTGTGTAAGCAATTTAGAAGCAGAAAAACAAAATACATTTATATTTTTCATATTCTGTTTTATTTTTATTTAATATGAGATAAAAAGGTTTTTTTAAATACTTGGAACATATCAAGTATCATATGTCATCCATTACATATTTAATAGATAAGTGTAGCATGAGTTATTGTATGGTGGATCAAAGTACAGTTACAGTTTAGCGAGTGTGTTCTTTAAAGAAAAAGATATCACTTGGAGTGCTAGACACACATTTCTTACATGTGTGTAAAGAAATGAAATGACATGTTGTGTCTTTAAACACCTGTTTCAAGGTTGTATAAAGCAAAGTTAGTTTAGAATATACCCTATTCCCTGAGCTATGCCATGAAGATTATATATTTTGTTTAAGGACAGCCGTTAAACTTTTGAACTTGGAGGCAGTAGTTTTCGCTATAGTTTTGCAGTCATCTTGTTTCCTGGAGAAGTGGCCTTTTCTATCATTTAGACAGGCCAGCTATATGATATGTCAGGAAAAAAACACTGCTCTAGGAAAGCTGCTAAAACATTATACACTGTTTTGGTACAGAATGTACTACATACAGTAGTTTTTCCTACTGCTTAAAGATAGGACCATGCTTAATTGCTTTGAGGAATCAGGACCATAGTGATGGTTAAACAAATAATCAGACTTATTTTTAGAGAGACAAGGTGGGTGAGGCAATCTCTTTTAATGGACCATCTTCTGTTGGTGAGAGAGACAAGCTTTCGCGCTTACTGAAGAGCTCTGTGTAAGTCATACAGCTTATTTCCTCACAGCCCTCTAATATCCTGGGACTGCCTCATCTACAACAGGACAGACTTATTTTTAGGCATTTTCCTAGTGGAAGATAAATGTCTCTGACACAAAGTACGTCCTTTGTAATTGAGCAGTTTCTGAAAGAGCAAATTCTTGTATCTGAATATTTTTAGTTAGAAGAAACTGATGTAAAAATTACCTTTGAAACTGCATCCATATCAACTTCATTGATTAACAAAACAAACTTGTCAAATGTAACTTTCTGACTTGAAATCCTATCATATGTTTTTCTCACATTCATAGGTTGGGGTGCTTTCTCATGCTTTCCCCAGCCCACTTTTGTGATGGCCATTGTAGGGTACCTTGAGTTAGGTGTTTATCAGACTATTTATAATTTGCTTACCATTTTTGGTTTTATTTTAAGCAAAGTTCTCCATAATATGCATTTATAAAGTAAATTTCTCATAAAATCTATTCATTTCATATTAGGAATCATAGTTCACTTTTCCAGTTAGTTTACAAATTTCAATATGCCAGGTATGGATTAGGAAATTATCCTCTTTTGGAGTGGACAGAGTCAAAATCCTTTGTAGTAGCATCAGTTTCAATTAAGAGCCATGGACTTGAGCTGCAAGATTCAGAAGTAGATGTTGGCTCAAACTTTCATAGAGTTCAAAGGGATGTTTGGATATAGGGTTTTTATAGATTCATAGATTTTAAGGCCACAAAGGATGATTGTGATCCTTAGCCAGAGGACTTCCCTGAATTAATTCCTGTTTCTGTCTAACAGAAATAGAATACAGCATATACTTTAGAAAAACATCCAATCTTGATTTTAAAGTTTTCAGTGATGGGGAATCCACCACAGTCTTCTATGATCAAATTTCTGTTGTCCAAAGTAGGTTCTTATTAGACTATGATCAAATGACTCCTTACCTTTCTTTTTGGTAAGCTAAATAGATGGCGCTCCTGGAGTTTATCTGTAGAAAGTATATTTCTAATCCTTTTAATTGTTCTTGTGGCTTTTCTCTGAACCCTCTGTAATTTATCAACAGTGAACAGTGGACACCGGAATTGGACATGTTATTTCAGTCAAAGTAGCACCTGTGACTCCAGAGATAATATAATATAACCTCCTTACTCCTACTTAACGTTCCTTTCTATATACATTGAAGAATTGCATGAGCACTTTTAACCAGGGCATTGCACTCTAGGCTCATGTTCAGCTGATTTTCCACCTTGACCCTTCAGACTTTTTCAGTTTCAATGCTTCCCAGGCTAAAGTTGACTGTTCTTTGGCCTAGGTGTATGACCTCACATTTAGCTGTACTGCATTTGAACTCACATTTAGTGGTTTAGACATGGATTTGATTACACCCATCTTACCAAGCAATACAGATTGCTCTATATCAGTGAACTGCCCCTTTTGTTATTTACCACTCAATCATCTGCAGACTTTATTTAGTAATACTTCTATTTTCTCTTCCAAGTCACTGAAACAAATATCAAATGGTACAGGGACAAGAATTGATATATTGGGTTAGTATCAATATGTTTATGTAATAATATGATTGTATTTTCCTATAGCTATATAATTATTTTTACATTGTTTTAGGGAGGTAACCAGACAGCTACAGTAATTGCATTATGTTCAATGAGAGATTTTAACCTGGCTCAAGAAACTTGTCAATTGGCCATCAGAGATGTTGGTGGTCTTGAAGTACTAATTAATTTACTTGATACAGAAGAAATTAAATGCAAGGTAAGTAAGTTTGTCTAGATAAAGTTGATTCCAAAGGGGTAGCCGTGTTAGTCTATTGTAGAAAGACAACAGAGTCCTGTGGCACTTATAAAGACTAACATTTATTTATCGCATGAGCTTTTGTGGGCTGTCTGAAAGCAAGTACCTAGCCGCAGAAGTGAAGAAACAAATTGACAGAGCCAGGTGAATACCCAGAAGTCAACTACTACAGGAGAAGCCCATGAAAAACAACAACAGAACGCCACTGGTCACCACCTACAACCCCCAAGCCAGACCTCTTCAACACATCATCAAAGATCTACAGCCTATTTTACAAGATGATCCCTCACTCTCTCAAGCCTTGGGAGACAGACCTCTCCTTGCTTTCAGACAGCCCCCTAACCTTAAAAGGATACATACCAGCAACTACAGATCATACAACAGAAACACTAAAGCAGGAACATATCCCTGCAACAGACCACGCTGCCAACTTTGCCCTCATATCTACACTGAAGACACCATCACAAGCCACCTGCTCCATCAAGGGCTCGTTCACCTGCTCATCCACCAATGTGATTTATGCCATCATGTGCCGGAAATGCCCCTCTGCTTTATATATTGAACAAACAGGACAGTCTCTGCGCCAAAGAATCAATGGACACAAATCTGACATCAGAAATTGCAACACTACAAAACCAATAGGGGAACACTTCAATCTCCCTGCTCACTCCCTTGACGACTTGTTAATAGCTGTGTTGAAACAGATGAATAACAAATCACAGCTTCAAAGAGAGACTGCAGAACTCGAACTAATATGCAAATTTGACTCAGTTGTCTTGGGGTTAAACAGGGACTATGGATTTTTCTCTCATTACAACAGGTGATTTGACCTCACCTTCCTCTATGTGCTGTTCCCCAGTGTTTGAATCCTAACACCTATTTTGATTTGCTGTTACAGCCTGACCTGATGCTATGTCATACACTCCCCTGCATTTAATTTCCTCCCATTCTGTAAATTTCCCATCTTCAAAGTGTCTGACGAAGTGGGATTTTCTCCCACGAAAGCTCATGCGATAAATAAATCTGTTAGTCTTTATAAGTGCCACAGGACTCTGTTGTCTAGATAAATTTGAGTTGTGTATATGTTAGGTAATATTAGAATGCTTCTCCCCTCCCACCCACTAGCCTCCACATGCATGGAATATATGATATAAAGAAGAATTGTTTAATGGTTTCCATTGAAAAGAGAGAACATATTAGATAACCCATTATTTCAAATGATTGCTGCTAAAATGATGATATATGCTTAAACAATGCCTCGCATTCAATATCTTCCTCTGTTTAGATTGGTTCTTTAAAAATCCTGAAGGAAATTAGTCAGAATTCACAGATCAGACGTGCAATTGCTGATTTTGGGGGCTTACAAATTATGGTGAAAATACTGGACTCCCCAGATAAGGATCTGAAATGTCTGGCAGCTGAAACAATTGCTAATGTTGCCAGATTTAAACGAGCACGAAGGACAGTAAGACAGCATGGAGGCATCAAGAGACTTGTAAGTAGATATTAAAATCAGCACATTTACTGAATTTATTTTTTTCCATTTTATATATCATTTGTTAGCCATGATGAAAATTAGTAATGTTATTGTAACATTAAAATGAAGTATAATTACATTGTGCCCACTGCTTAATTTGTAATGAAAGAGATGCCAGGGCTGAAGCAATTTTTTTCTTATTCCTAACTGATGCAGCAAGCCCAGAGGGGTTGGGGCTATGAACTGTCAAGTCTTGAGGTGCCAGAGCTCAGCCAATGGCAAGTCTTGGCACAAATTAAGCTCTGATTCTTCCTGAATTGCATTAAATATGCTAAGAATTGTTTTGGTTTTTTTCAGGTTGGGCTACTGGATTGTGTTCCAATGGGATCAGCCAGTCTAACTTCACATCAGGCAAAAGATATTGAAGTAGCACGCTGTGGGGCTTTGGCGCTCTGGAGCTGTAGCAAAAGCAGCAATAATAAAGAAGCAATTCGTAGGGCTGGAGGCATTCCATTGTTGGCTCGGTTGCTAAAGTCTCCTCATGCAAACATGTTAACACCTGTGGTGGGGACATTACAAGAGTGTGCATCCGAGGTAAGCCTTATTACCACTTAGGCTGTGTGTGCACTTACAGAGTACAGGCACTATATGTGTAGCTACCCAACACAGTGAAAGACTCAAGCAATGGGAACAGACTATGGCAGGAAGGAGACAGCAGGAAAAGGCACTGGTAGCAGCGAGGCAGCAGAGAAAGGTTCTGGCAGTATGGTGGCAAACTACAGTGCTAAAACCAGCAACGTGTAGATATGGGATGCACTGATAGGGCATGTAGGGTGCGTCTACACTTACAAATTAAGTCGACTTAAGCCTGCTTAAGTCGACTTAATTTAATCTGTGTCTACACTACATTTTCCTTAAGTCAATTTAAGCAGCTGCTTAAGTCGACTTAAGGAAAAATTAAGTCGACTTTATAAAACCTCGTTTTAAGTCGACTTTGGTGACTTTAGAAAGTCGACTTAGCCAGTGTGGACGTGGAGTAGCCCTAAGTCGACTTTAAGTTGATTTAGGGGCTTTAGGGCTTCCCCACTGCCCTCCATGCCAGGAACAGCCACAGTCTGGCATGCCCCCCTCACAGAGCCCTGCCCACTCTGCCCCTATGCCCTGCCAGGGTCCCTGTCAGGCTCAGCCCCCATTGTACCCAGGTACAATGGGGCAAAGGCTGAGCCCCCTGGCACTTGGCAAGGGGTGCCCCCCCCCGCCACAGTGGACCTATCCAGGTCCACCTAGCCCTTACAAGTCAACCTAGGCATCCAGTGTGGATGCTCTAGGTCGATTTGGCAGGGTCCCCTTTAAGTCGACTTAAATTTTGAGTGTGGACATGCTAAGTCGACTTAGCTAAGTCAACTTAAATTAACAAGACAACAGAGTCCCTGTCTATACTGCTATTTATACCTGTGTTACCTGGGTGTGCAGAATATGTGCGGTGTAGATGTACCCAGAGTTTAACTAGTCTACCTCTAACCTTTCTAAACTCATGGCTCAGACTGTGATTTAAAATAAGTAAACCTGGGCACCCTACCTCATGGAAGAATGCTATAGGACACCATCTATTCCATCAGGTAGTTTCGTCCTATCAAAAGGGCAAAATTGAAGAATGGGTATTGTAGGTGCTGCCTTATAGCAGTTTTTTGATGAAGGTCATGACTTATAAGGCTGTAAGGCCCAATCTTTACAAAAGATTTGTGAGAGAATTTATATTTAATATTGTTCAAGATTTTCATTTTTGTAAACTTTTCATATTTGACAAAAATATCGGGTTTTGTTGCAAGAAATTTGAAAAGTGAATTTATGAAAGTTGTCACAATTACGTCCTGGCCCAATAATATGATTAAATGGCAGAAAGCGGAATTGGAAAAACAGTATTCTTGGGGAGGAATATGTGGGAATTCAAAATATATATGAGGGTATTGGTGAATCAATGGACAGGAAGATGATCCCATCATAACAAAAGTTAATATAGTTTATATTATACATGCACTTTATACAGCACAGGATCTTATTAGTCTCAGCAGGAGTAAAGGAAAGTGTGATTTGCCTCCAAATTTCCATTACAAATTGGGCACATTGATGTGACTCCACTTAGTGTATGACAGCAGCATTTCACTAGTTTAACTGAGGGCATAATTTGGTCCTTTGTTTAATTAGCATAAATATCTTATTTAAACCAATAAAAACCAGAAAATTAAAAGTTACGACTGTGACACCCTGTTTTTTGGGAAGGTCTTTAGACTCCCATGATGCAGACTCCCTCCTTCCTTCCTTCCTTCCCTCCCTGATACAAAGAGCAAACAAAGCAATACTTTTTTGTGCCTTTTTTTGAAACCCTGGCTCAACCACGCATTTGCCATTGCCCAAGAAACATGGAGCCCACTCAGCTCTGCACCCTCATTGTGAGCATTACAAACACCTTGTGCCTTACCCCTCAGTATTTCCAGGGTTGAGAGAGGAGCCACAGTGTGGAAAATTGTGATGTTACTCAAGCAGCCCTGATAAAAACCACAGAGCGAAACAGTTCCCAGTTGCTGCTGGGGCTTGTGCAGCTGAACACAGTAGAGCGACATTTCTGGTCCCGGGAAACAAGCGCTGACTGGTGAGATCACATTGTTATGAAGCTCTGGGATGAGCAGTGGCTGCAGAACTTTTGAATGCATAAGTTTACTTTGCAGGAACTTTGCACAGAATTTTCCCCAGCCCTGAAGCACAGGAATACTAACAGGAGACCTGTGCTGACAGTGCACAAGCGAGTAGCCATCACTCTGTGGAAGCTAGTAATGCCAGACTGCTACTGGTCAATTAGGAATCAAATTGGAATCAGTAAATCAACCATGGAAGCTGCTATGATCCAAGTGTGCAGGGCCAATAATAGATTTCTGCTAAGAAGGAAAGTGCATGTGAGAAACGTATAGGACATAAACAGAGTCCTGTGGCACTTTTAAAGACTAACAGATTTATTTATCACATGAGCTTTCATGGGAGAAGATCTCACTTCGTCAGATGCTTTGCAGATGGGAAACTTACAGAATGGGAGGAAATTAAATGCAGGGAAGTGTATGATATAGGATCAGCAAATCAACAGCAAATCAAAATAGATGTTAGGATTCAAACATTGGGAAACAGCAGATAGAGGAAGGTGAGGTCAAATCACCTGTTGTAATGAGAAAAAAATCTGTAGTCCCTATTTAACCTCAAGGCAACTGAGTCGAATTTGCATACAAATTCGAGTTCTGCAGTTTCTCTTTGAAGCTGTGATTTGTTATTCATCTGTTTCAGGACAGTAATTAGCAAGTCATCAAGGGAGATTGAAGTGTTCCCCTATTTGTTTTTGAATGTTGTGATTTCTGATGTCAGAAATTGTGTCCATTTATTCTTTTGCACAGAATGTCCTGTTTGTCCAATATATAAGGCGGGGGGGGGGGGGGGGG
>ML685840.1:9956957-10063495 GCA_007922175.1 Pelusios castaneus | reverse complement strand
TTTAAGGCTGAGGGGCTGTCTGTAAGCGAGGACTTCCCTGCATTTAATATCCTCCCATTCTAAAACTTTCCCATCTTCAAAGCGTCTGACGAAGTGGGATCTTCTCCCATGAAAGCTCATGCAATAAATAAATCTGTTAATCTTTAAAAGTGCCACAGGACTCTATTTGTTTCTCTGCAATAGACTAACACGGCTCCCCCTCTGGAACTTCAGTACAAGACATAGGGGATGGTTTTGCCACAATGGTTAGTTTCTCTAAGGCAGCGGAGTGATAGATAGCACACACAACCCTATCTTAGCACCAGACCACCTTGCCAAAGAGTACATAAAACAAAAGGGATATTTTTCCATTGTGTTGCAAGCACTAGTGGATCCCAGGAGGGTATTTCTACATCAGCGTGGGATGGTCAGGAAAGTTGCATGATGTGTGCATCTTTAGAAACTCAGGTCTGTTCAGAAAGCTGCAAAAAAGATTTTCTTTCCAGACCAAAAGATACCATTGATGATGTTGAAATGGCAATAGTGATCCTGAGAGACCCTGTCTATCCCTGCTACCTTGGCTTATGAAGCTGTATGCTGGGCAATTGGACAGCGATAAGCAATAATAAGCTGAGCAAGTGCAGAATGGTGGTGAAATGTGCCTTTATATGTTTAAAGGGTTGCTGGTGCAGTTTGTTCACTAGGTTAAACCTTGGGAAAAGCAACATCTGTATAGTTATCTCTGCCTGCTGTGTGCTCCATAATGTCTGGGAGAAAAAGAGAGAGAAGTTTCCCATATGGATGTTCATGGAGGCAGATAGGCTGGCCGCAAACTTTGAACAGCCAGATACCAGTGCAGCAATGAGAACCCACCAAGGAGCTCTGCACCTCAGGGAGGCATTGAAAACATGGTTCTGTAATAAGGCACATTATATATGCTACTTATCTATGCTGTGTCTTCCCATACCATCCCCTCCGTTGCATCAGTGTCCCTGAACCTCCACTCTCCCACAGCCTCCCATGATTATAATAAATAAAGAGTACTATAGCACAGAAACATTGACTTGTATTGCACATATGTAATATAAAGGGAAAGGAAAATAATTTAATTTTGAGCAGCCATAGTAATAAAACTGGGAGGGGAGGAACAAATGCAACTTGTCTCTGCAAGCACAGAAGCCTGCACATTCAAAGTTCTTAGAATGGCTGCCCTTTCTTCTTACTACCCTCCCAACAGTGCTGAGTGGAACACATTCTGCACTCTGCCCACCCTCTTTCTGGAACACTTGGGGGGTGGAAGATGGGAACAGGGCAGTGATTGCTGGCAAGCTCTCCAGAGGCTACAGAGGGAGTCTATCTTGCTGCTGCTGTTCTTGAAGCTCAGTCAGAGGCCTCAGCATGTTTGATTGATTCCCTCATTATCTGCAGCATCTCATATTGTCTGGAACAAAAAAGGAGTCCTGTGGCACTTTTAAAGATTAATAAATTTATTAAATAAATGTGTTAGTCTTTAGAAGTGCTACAGGACTCCTTTTTTGTTTTGCTGCACTAGACTAACACGACTTCCCCTTTGGAACTTGTCATACTGTGTGGCATGATCATGCTCCTGTGCCGTTCTCCATGTCCATGTCCAGTTTTTCAGACAACGAAATCTTCCAGGCCCTTAGCGCCAAGTCAGCTGTCCCAGAGGTGTTCATTATCTCATTGAACATGTCATCCCGAGCTCCCTTTTCCTTGTATCTAATAGGAGACAACCTCTATGCTTTTGGGAAATCATTGTCAGGAACACAGAATATCTTGTGCATAAGGCCCCCCTTTCCCCAGTAGCATGACTAGGGAGCAGTGTGAAGCCTCCCAAAATGCAGTTTTTCTCTGAGGCTGCTCTGGAGGTGGGGGAAAGGAAGCCTGGAGAAAACACATTAAATACATATACCCAGATTCCTGCCAACCAAAACAACCTCATGTTAGGGAACCTGTGGTTGAGGGACCTGGAAACTGCTGTGGGTGGGTGCTCACATGCATTATTATTTGCAGTATGAACACATATAATGAAAACTTCCACCATCTTCCCTTGGTAACCCTACATGATATTAGTCTCCTTAGACTAACACAAGCGGAAAGGGAGCAGATGCTGCAAGGGTACAGACCCGGTCCTTATACAGTTATGTTGTGTTCCACCATGATGCCAACAGATTCATTAATGGAATGGCATGGGAAAGTGTCCTGTTATAGTGGAAGAAGTAAGTCAGCTCTCCCCAGAAACCTTCAGCAAAGGATTGCAGAGTAACTCCATGAAAGTTTCCTGCAGATCTCTGTGGAGGATTCTCAGGCCATCCCTGTGCATATAAGCAGTCTTTTCCATGGCCAGTCCTCTGCATAGCTGGAGCACCAACAAGGAAGCTGATCTCCACTCCACCTAATTTTTTTCATATTAAACAGAACACATTAGAGAATATAACCCTAACAAGTTGATTGAAATTCTGTACTTATTTGAGAGATCTTTCCCAGCATCACAGTCAGACATGATGCTGTCCTGCTCCTGGCTGGGCAGCTCTTGAGTTAAAAACAGCTCCTAGATCTCAAGGAGAATGAATCCCCCACTCTCCTATCCCCCATTCTCCTTCTCCTCTTCCTTATCTACAGTCTTATCATCGTTGGCCTGGCACTCAGATTCCCTGAAAGTATCCATTCTGCATTTGGAAACAGCGGTGGCTTCGCCACTCAGAAGTGCATGCATCATAGAAGCAGAATGTCTTTGGTGCAGAACCAAAATGACTGTTTCCCTCCCTTGTCTTTCAGTATGCCTGCCTAAGTTCTTTGATTTTCACACAGCACTGCTGCATGTCCTTGCTGCACCTCTTCTCTATCATGTCCCATGAGATCTTTTTGTAGATATCTATGTTTCTTCTGCTGGATCAGAGCCATGCCTGAACAGACTCTTCTCCCAACTGACCTATAAGATCCAACATTCATGTCTCCTTCAGGCTGTGGGACACCTTGTAGGGGCCAATTATGTCAACTTACACAATGCTCCACCTACACTGCCTCTCAGTTGAGGCATCCGTTTTGATTTTAGTACTACACCTCTTGGGGAGGTGGATTAATCAAGTGTCTGACGAAGTGGGATTTTCTCCAATGAAAGCTGATGTGATAAATACATTTGTTAGTCTTTAAAAATGCCACCAGACTCCTTGTTTGTTCTAGTGAGTTAGATCAGTGGAAGGGACTTGGCAGTGGAGACACATACATTATGTGATTCATGGAAGCTGCCTTCCATCCGCCTATCTTCATAGTGTAGACCAGGCCTTTTTCACTACACAATTCTGGTCCGTTTTGTGCATTTGATGTGGCAGTGTTCCTATGGAAAAATAGGATATAACCATGTAATTTAAAGACTGTGTCATAGTTTGGCTTCCTTGTGCTTAGCATTAAGGAACATCCCTGAAGAAAGTCCATTCAAGTCTCTGCTCTACCGCATGGAAGCACTAAATCTTTTAAAAGAAAAAGTCACAATTATTTTTTACTGGGCAAAATAGCATATAGTGGAACCATTTTGGTTGAACTTAAAAATCAGCCAGAGGTCACCCAAACAGTTAAAGTTTGCCGAAGTTATAAGAATTGAAAAAAGGGTCTTATAATGGAAGTGTTAGGCAACCTTCACAGTAGGTAGGGCAGCCGATCGTATTATAAGGAGGGAAGTAATAGTGGCTCTATTCTTATATGATTTTGTTACATAACAATATGACAAGGAAGAGAGCCTTGAGAAGGCATAAACTATTTTGAAGTAAATCTCTTGAGAGTCTTCCAGAGCAATGAAATTTGACAACGTGTATTGAGATTGAGCGATAGAGATTAAGACCACAATCCTGCAGAGCACATGGTTAACTGGTTAACTTTGAACACATCAGTTGTCCCATTCAAGGCAGTTAAACAACTCAGATGCTTAAGTGAATCACATCCACAAATCTTTGCAGGATTAAGGGCTACATCAATAGTTCAGTTGTTTTAAGGATGACAACCATCTTATTTATTTGATGATATATGTAACTAAAAATGTAACTTATATTTATAGCCAAGTTACAGACTTGCAATCAAGACAGAGAGGATGATTGAGAACCTCGTGAAAAATCTGAGTAGTGAAAATGAGGAACTACAAATGCATTGTGCCAGTGCTATCTTTAAGGTAAATGTGTAATTTGAATTAGAGATCACTTAATGTTAGTGTTTCTGTGTTTTCATGCAGAACAAAAATCTAAAGATTTCTGATCTATATGGTATAGGAAAGTTCTACTTGAAGAAAATATTGGTGATTCTGTTTTTAAATTTTCTATTTTTTTATTGTACATCAAAAGTGGTATTTGTAATGTAACTATTAGTTATTTTATCCCTAAAAATAATCATAGTATGCTCTGTCACAATTCTGCTCTGACAGAATAAGAAACCCGTATGTATTATGCTTTCCAGTATGGTTTTTTAGAATCTCTCTTTAGTATTTTCACACTCTGTGATACCATCTAGTGTTCCCAAACACTTGAGATTATGATTTCATGACCTGTTTGCATTTCAGAATTGTCACAGTGTAAAGTAGTTGACTGTTCTAACAGCTAACAGTTATTTTGTCATATCATGTAAGACAGGTGATATAGCCGGAAAGAAAGAATCAAATTCTGTAACTGGTTCTATGTGTGGACCCCTATGCCCCTGCAGAGCCCCCTGTTATCAGTGTGGCTGTACATTAGTGCCAGGGGTTAAAGTAAGGGGGGATGCACTGGAACGCAGTTCCGGGGCCCACAAATTTGTGGGGTCAGAGTTCCGGGGCCCCTAAAAATAGAAAAATCCAGTGAAACTCATGTTCCGCCCTGCCCTGGCTGCTGGCAGGTCCTATGCCCCACCATTGTTAATCACAATACTTATCGTGTTATGTAGTGTTTGCTAGTGTGTGACAATCATTGCTATAGACATAAAAACCATATAAAATTACAAATATTTTTATGAACGATAACTGATGCATGTGGTACTGAGAAGTGATTGCAAATGCCTATCTGAGCTGGGGCCTGCACATGCATGAAGGGGGCCCAGACAATATGGGAAGGGGGCCCAGCAATTAGGAGGGTTCCGGGGCCCGTCAAATTATTCTTTAACCACTGATTAGTGCTGGGATCAGCCTTTGCAGAGCTAATTGCAGTTTTGAGGCCTAAATAGCTGTATCTTAATAATATCTTAATAACCCCCAAAGTTTTATAAATATCAGATACAAAACCATCAGACAATGTTTTCATTCAGAACTTGAGCACTCACCGCTGGTTGATTTCAGTAAAAATTGTGTGCGTTCCATGCCTTTTAGGATCAAGTCCCTAGAAAGCAATTAAAATAATTATAGCGTTGTGCTAGCTGAAAGATTTTCTGTGTGTCCTAAGATCAGTATTAATTTTGGGAGTGGGGGAATAAAGTAAATAAATAAATAAATAAATCAGTGCATAACTGGAATGTTTTAAAAAATATTTATCGTTTATGAAAATTTTTCAGATTTTGTTGCTGTTGTTCCTTGTCAGGTTTTAAATGATTTAATGGTTTGGAATTAAAATTCCAAACTTTGCCTGTGTTGTAATTAAAAATGTGTAATAAATATATAGTAATGAGGAATACATGCCTTTTAAGTATCAAAAATTGATGAATGAAAAATAGCATATGTACAGTGTTTTAGTTTTGTTTCTTGATTTAAGGGACTCTTTTTTAGAAATAGAGGCCTGAAATCCACAGACAAAAGATGCCCATATCCAAAATTCATTCTTAATTCCACATATAATAGCTCACTGCATTAGTCTTTTGTGTGCACGCCTATCTATTTGCAATTTGCTTGCATAACTGTGTTAATTGCATGCATGTTTTCTGTGTGTGTGTTGTGCAAGGATGTGCCTTTGTTTTTTGAACATCTGTATGAACTGTGCTCTGTTGTTATGTACAGTTCTTTGTCTTCAGCTGTTTATTAATTCTGTAATGTGAATTAAATTAGAAAGTATATTTTGAAAGTATTTTAGTAAATAAAATAATCACATAAAATTTCTTATCAGTTGGTATCAATCACTGTGGAGATACACCAGACTTCCTGGGGCATTGTTTTATACATTTTAAATATTCTGTATATTTAATTTGTGTAGTGTGCAGAAGATGAGGAAACACGTGACCTAGTTAGGCATCATGGAGGCCTACAACCACTTGCTATTCTGCTCTCTAATTCTGAAAATAAGGAACTGTTAGCAGCAGTGACAGGAGCAATCTGGAAGTGTGCAATCAGCAGAGAAAATGTGACAAAGTATGGGTAACAACTTAATTTTATCAAATATATGTATTCTGTTAGTATCTTTTGATTATATGGCTCATTTGATCTTAAAAATGGATACATAAGAACACCACTAACAGAACCTTTATTTGCTCCATTTTCTGTCTGGTTTTGGCCCAACTATAACCACGTGGGCAGGTTATTACTATTTACAGCATAAATAATCTGTATTTGAGGGGGGTACAAAGCTGCATTACCTGATCAGAAGGATCTCATCACATACGGTCCATGAAGTTCCCTGTCTGTGCTTTTGTGATGGTTTTACATTCTACATTTTCATGCCTTTGGATAGTTTTACATTTTACCCATGCCTTTAGATTTTCTGAAATGCATCATTTATATGTTCCTTCTCTGTTGATTTTTGTTTGTTTGTTTGTTTTTGTTTGGCTGTTTCCTTATTGTCTGATGCTGTTAATATGTTTTCTATTGGATAAACTTTACTTTGTTCAAAAGGAACAGAAAACTAGAAAAATTTCACTGGGAGGCTAGCTTGGCTAATTGCATTATATTAATTCTCACAAAGTTTTAAAGATCATCTTTTACTAAAATACTCCTAACACTGCTGTTTAAACTGCAAAGATAGTGTTATTTTTCCTAAATAAACAAAAGGGAAACCCAAAACCACACAAAATTTTATGTACCTGGTCTCTGGAAAGTAGTGAGTACCCTTCACTTTTATTGACTTCAGTGGAAACTAAGGGCTATAGGGAAAGTAGAGAGGACAAGTTTATACCTCCAGAGACAGAAAACAGTCAGAACTGATATGAATAGATACACAGACTGTGTCTGTGCTGTAGTATCAGATAAGACAGGTTAGATCCAGCCTGTATCTCATTCTTTTCATCATGCTGTATCTTAGAAAGTTTGTGAAAGAAAAATTATTATTCCAGTGGGATTTTCCTGTACAAGGGTTGGATGAGAGACCTCCTCAATAGCAACTAGCCTCTTTAGTCTTTGTTGCCAGATGAGGTGGAAGTCATAGCGTATACCTCATTCCCCCACTTCCCCCCAAGTGTCTTCTGGGCCCATCAAGACTTACTAAAAGGGCAGTTTGGTTCTGGATATCCAGCCAGAGGAGGTGCAAGAAAAGTCACATGGATCAGTGGACATTTTGACATCTGTAGGTCCCTCTACTATAACTCTCCCTATTAATGAGACTATCCTGTAGCCCAGTGGTTTTCAAACCATGGGTCGGGACCCAATACTCAGTTTCAGACCCTCAGGTACTGTGTTGGGATCCAGTACTCGGTCGCAGACCCTCAGGTATTGGGCCGTGGCACTCCCTGCTGCCACGGGCCACAAGAATGATATGCATTGCTGAAAGATGTAATTGTTGGGTTGTGGACATAAATTATTTTTTTCATCTGGGTACTGAGAAAAAAGTTTGAAAACCTCTATAGCCCATTACTTTATGACAGATTCCATCCTTCCTTCCTCCCACAGAGAAAAGAGTGGGAATGAGATATTACATTCCTTCCCAAGGATATGAACATTTTTACAATTACCTGCCTCTGGGTTCCCTGATAATTTTGACAGAAAATAATGTGAGATATCAAGGCCAGCTGTCAGTTATAGAGTAGAAGAGGGGAGGTATATAAGCCCCAGGATGTTGAAGGCTGTGTATCCTAGCGACTAACCAGGGTTACTGCAAGGTAATTGGGAGCACCTTAGAGCAATTAAGAGGCAGTCAGGTGCATAATAAAAGCCTCCCTGCCCCAAACAGAAGCTGCACAAACTGGAGAAGGAGCAGGAGGACAGTGCTGTGCTATGGAACTTGCACAGGTAATTGAGAAGGAGAAGAGAAAGACAGACAGACAGAGAGCAGAGAAAGGAAACCTGGCAGAAGGGGACACTGGGTGCAAAAAAAACTCAAAGGGGCAGAGGAAGGGGATAAATAGCCCAGGGGAAAGAACTGTAGAACTGGGACTTTGTCAGCAGCACGTAGCAGCATATTGCTGGGACTTGGAGTAGAGGGTGGGCCTGGGTCCCAAACCCCCTCCCCTCCAGGAGTGATACCAGTGGAGGCACCCCAAGGGGTGAAAACAAGGAGGACTGGGGCCACCCTGACCCACCAGCCCTAGCAAAGCATGAGACCCACCACTGGGACACTGGTAGTTAGCCACAATAAAAAGGAGAGAGGGACATCAGGCCTCAGGGAAAGAGGCAAGGAAGCTGGATTTTTTTGGCAGGAAGATTTATTCCACAGGAGGTTTATAACTGAGCAGTGCCAATACTAGCCCATGGAGGCCCTCAGAAGGAATATTTTGACCCCTCCCCATATAACACATAATAAATAGTGAGTGGGGGGCCCCCTTGAGCTGCTCAGGACCCTAAGCAATGGCTTAGTCTGCTTATGCCTAGCACCAACTCTGCAACGGAGAATCACAAATCAGCAGGCTCTGCTGAGTTGGTCCAATTTAGTCTGTGGGATAATGCCCTAAAGTTTAAGAAGAGGCTTTAAGATGAGATTAAGCAGTTCACTGTTGTACTGGATAATTACTGGACAGATCAGCTTTACAAGCAAGCCTAGATGTGGCAGACACTGTAATGTGATCTATGCCTTCCAGTATTACTTTGCAGCATTCATTTTGGCTGCAGTCCTCAGGTTTCCCCCACGGTGCAGCAAACCATTCAAGACCTTCCATCTGAAGGCCCCTTACTCTTCTCTGAAAAGATGGACAAGAGACATCATAGCCTTAAGGCGTCAAGGGAGATCCTTAAGTCATTGGGATTTTATACACCAGTAACAAAGAGAAAACCATTCCACCCTTTCATGCCATGGAGACAGGACCTACTGAGAAAGAGGGGTAGAAGTTATAAGAGAGATCCTTCACCTGCCTCCTCCTCTAGAACTGTCAGGTCCCCTATGCAGACTGGATCTTCAAAGCAAACTTTTTGACCTGTTGGTTGAGAGCAGCCTGTCACTTCCCTGAGAACCGTATTTCTTTTCTCATATTTATCTCATATTTTTGCTAACCGTATATCCCATATGTTCACCCATATGTGTTGGAGTTGTCTTATCACTTTTCCATGTGCGTTCATTCAAGAGCTTAATGATTGTGTGGTTTCATCCACATAGTTATTACTGGGACATTCACTGCACTAGATGAGGTACATGCTATGTTGTGATGTTAGGTATGATAGGTATATGTAGGACCCAGGGATCTTTAAAGATGTGTTTTGGAGGGTTATTGATTATCATAATAGTGGTGATATGCCTATAGGTTTTTCATCGGTTCTTATGGCAGGGTTTGGTGTTGCTTTGAGTAGGTATGTGAGGAGCTTGCTTCTGATGATGAAATTGATGGGTTGTTTGAAAGCCAGAAGGGGGAGTTCGGGAAAGATATCTTTCAGAATGTCGTCCTCATTGAGTATGGGTTGTAATTATGATTAATCATACCCCATATGGGTTCCAGTGTGAGGTCGTAGGTGACAACTGGTGATGTGCAGTTAGAGGGGATTTTTTTCCTTATTGAAGCAGGTGCTCTCGGGGTACTTGGGTGGACCATTCCATGATGAGATCTATGTGTCTGGTGGCGTGTCTTTGTTTGGTGAAGTATGTTTTAAGAGATAAATCCTGGACTTTCCTTGGAGCATATTCTGTCGTATCTGATTTCTTGGCTGTAGGTAACAGATTTCTTGGTGTGTTTGGGATAGTTACTGGATTTGTGAAGGTAAGTGTGGTGATCTGTGGATTTCTTGTATATGGCTGTCTGTAGGATTCCATTGTTAAAGTTAATCCACAATCTACAGAACGTAACCTCCGAGAGAAGTAAGGACACTAGGATCCACCACACAACACCCCAACATCATCAATTTGTCAAAACTACCCATAACTGGAGACAAATTGTCTGTACTCTCTGAGAGACTGAATTTCTGCCCCGCCACAAAAGCTGATCTCATACTGGCTTATGCAGAACCAGAAGAATTCTTTTGCCAATTTCTCCTCACAGAATTCTTTCACAACAATGATTATGCTACCCACAACAACTGTGTCCCCACCAACAGTCATAAGAAAAAAGAATAATGTGATGGGATATCCCACCATATATGAAGCCACACACTTGATCATTACATTGATTGCTTCAAGAAAAAAAAAAGTGAAATCCTTAACAAACATCATATCTATCACAATCTTTTCACCATGACAGTACAGCTATTCAGTTCCTCATATGCCACCCCTGTCTAGTCTAGTCCAGCAAAACAAACAAGGAGTCTGGTGGCACTTTTAAAGACTAACAAATATATTTATCACCTGAGCTTTTGTGGGAGAAAATCCCACCTCGTCAGACACTTGAAGATGGGGAACGTATAGCATGGGAGCAAAAGAAATGTTTCCCATCTTGAAGCGTCAAGTGCCATTGTGGGATGTGATGTTAGTGTTTCAGTGTACTGGAGAGTTTATATTGGTGGGAAACAAGTAGGTCAATTCATGGTGACTTATGTCTACCTACTTTGGAATGTAGGCAGGACATAAGTGTGTTTGGACTTTCAGAAATGCTTTGCCAGATCCCTCACCAAAGGTTCATAAGCAAACTAAGTAGTTAGTGGATAAGATGAAAGATTCTCTCATGGATCAGTAACTGGTTAAAACATAGGAAAGCTTAGGTAGGAATAAATTGTCAGTTTTCACAATGGAGAGAGGAAAATAGCAGTGTCCCACAGGGATCTCTACTGGGATCTGTGCTGTTCAACATATTCATAAATTATATGGAAAAGGGGGTAGACAGAAAAGTGGCAACTTTAGTAGATGATATAAAATTACTCAAGATAGTTAAGTCCAAAGCCACCTGTGAAGAATTGCAAAGGGGTCTCTCTAGACTAGGTGACTGAGTGACAAAATGACAGATGAACTTCAATGTTGATAAATGCAAACTAATGCACATCAGAAAAAATAATTCTATCTGTATATACAAAATGATGGGTTCTAAATTAACTGTTACCACTCAGAAAAGAGATCTTGTAGTCAATGTGCTTAAAGAAGTGCTGAATGTGCAGCGGTAAGAGAATGTTGGGAACCATTAGAAAGGGATAGAATATTATAATGCCTCTATATAAATCCCTGGTACATCCATACCTTGAATATTGTGTGCAGTTGTGCCCACCCCATCTCAAAAACGATATATTAGATTTGGAAAAGGAAGAGGGCCAGCCCTTCCACCTGAGACCACACTCCCTCGCCCACTGGCAGAGTCCCGATCAGCTCCTCCTCCCCCCCCCCAAGCCAGGCGGGGCCTTGGGGGGGGGGGGGGCGGCCTAAGGAGCCCCCCCAAACTCTTGACCAGAGCAAAGCAGCTCCCCCCGAGCCCTGGCTAGTGAATGGCTGCAGCACAATAGCCTCCACCTCCGAGCCCCAGCCAGAGTGGAACAGCTGACTCTAGTCCCAAGATGTTGTGGAGAAAGTGTCTATAGGGAAGTGTTATTTACTTGTTCACATAACACAGTGAACCAGGGGTTGCCAATGAAATTAATAGGCAGTAGGTTTAAAAAAGACAGAAGGAAGTGTTTCTTGTCCCAATGAATAGTCAGCTCACTACCACGTGGTGTTGTAAAGGCCAAAAGTATAGCTGGGTTCAGAAAAGAATTAGATACGTTCCTGGAGGATAGGTCTGTCCATTTCTATTACCCAAGATGTTCAGGGATGCAACTCCATGCTCTGGACATCCCTAAATCTCCAACTGCCAGAAGCATTGCCACTAGCCACTGTCAGAGACAGCAAAACAAACAAGGAGTCCTGTGGCATTTTTAAAGACTAACAAATGTATTTATCGCACGAGTTTCGTGGGAGAAAATCCCACTTCGTCAGACGCTTTGAAGATAAGGAACTTACAAAATGGGAGGAAATTAAATGCAGGAAGTGTATGACATAGAATCAGGTCAGGCTGCAACTGCAAAGATGGACCATTGGTCTGATATAGTGTGATCATCCTTATATAGATAAGCCCTTACTGAGCCAAACAATATTCATATTCAGAGACTTTTATAACCTGGCCCTGAGCTCGGAACAAACAGTTCCAGGGAGAGCATACAAAAAATGACATTCATTTCAATGTAAATGTGATCTTTTGATTGTGTAGAGCTCTTGTGGTACTTCCCTTCTTGCTGCTACCATAGCCAAAGGGGAAAAAAAAAGGCAGTGAGGTTTACCTGAACCTTATTAATCCATGGCTGCATTTTCAGACTCCTGTGGCCATTGCAGCTCAGTGTAAATCAGAGTAGCACCAGGAGGACCAGTCTGCAAGAGGATCTGGAGAGTTAGCTTTAAGCCACTTTGGCATACATGCCCCAGGCCTGTGCTTAGAACAGTTTAACTGTCTGCCTGGATCTGGTCCAAGGATTTTAACTTTAACTGTAAAAATAAATTAATCAGTATAAAAGAAGTAAACAGATAATGTATGAACACATACAGTAGGCTTATATAACCGTATGGTAGCAAAACTCCAAACCAGTCATTTCCAGTATTATCCATGGAAATAAAATCAAGCAAACTTTATTAGCTTTTAATTCTTCCAAAAATAAGACTAATCAAGGTTTAAAAGTTACAACTGTACTTTAAGTGGATTCTAGTAATATTCTGAATCAGGTATCCATATAAAATGTCCTGTCCTCTCATATATATTCAGGTTTTGCCAAGTCATGTTTTAACCCACAGTTAATTAAATCTTACATCCATTAAGGATGAGCTGTGCATTGGAATAATACACCAATACTAGGGGTAGGAAATTTAGGATTCTTGACAGTGAATGGCTAATTTGGGAATAAATGGTTATTCTTTTTTCCTTTTAAAAAAATATTAATTGAAATAAGAGAAAAATATTAAAAAGTCAAAACCTGAGCAATTGTTTCATTATACATTACATTTCCATTATCTATTTTTAATGATTTATACATGCAGTTGTTTGTTTAGCAAAGCACTTTGTTTTATAAAAATGAAAACACTGTCTTGTAACCTTGCTACAATGGAAATGATGTTTTTGGTTTTTTATTATTAATATTTAGATTTCGGGAGTACAAAGCCATAGAAACTTTGGTAGGACTGCTAACTGATCAACCTGAAGAAGTCCTTGTGAATGTGGTTGGAGCATTAGGGGAATGCTGCCAAGAACCAGCAAATCGAGCTATTATCCGAAAATGTGGTGGCATCCAACCCCTAGTAAATTTACTTACTGGAACCAATAAGGCACTTCTTGTGAATGTCACCAAAGCAGTGGGAGCTTGTGCAAGGGAACCTGAAAATATGATGTAAGTTGCTCATCTTCATTCCCAATGGTTCATGGATAAATACTGGATGTTCTAACATGACTACAGTTAAGGTTGTTGTGTGAAATTTAAAAAAAAGATTTATTTGCCATCAGAGTCTGCATTTAAGTCACAGACTAGTTATTTGGTGTAATGAGACAATATAAAAATTATGTGATGAATTAACATTTTAATATCCACCAGGTAAGAATAATATTCATGACCTACTAGTATGATTTTCTGCATTAAACTGCAGTTAATTTTGCAGTTGTTTGGCAGTGTAAGCACATTTATAGGCTTTACTTTTCTCAAGTTAGTTTTGGCTTTATTCAGTGACTGTTTTGAACGATAGCTATGTTTTTGGCTTTCCACAAAATGTGTGTTTTTGTTGTGTTACTGTAGATTATGCTATGCAGAAAGACAATGTTTCAGCAGAAAAATAATATATAGGAAGAAAAAAAATCTTTTGTGTTGTTGAAAGATTTGGATAAACAAAGTAATTGATGTTATCTAGATCTGATTTAAACTTACAGAACTGGTTTATAAATTCCTGTTTTCAAGTGCTCACAGCTGAGGACCTATTTTTTTCTCATCTTCCCCTACACTGAGGCTCAAATTATAGAAAAGTTATAGTAACAAATGTATTCAGTTAGCACCATGAAAAAGGGTTTTTGAAATTCTTATAATAGGAATATTAACATTTTAACTTGGAAATAAAATATTAATATTAATTCTCTTTATAAATTAATGCCTGGCTCTCTTTTTAGGCAAGTTCTCGTGCGTGCTCTCTCTCTCACTCACACGTGTGCGCGAAGAAAAGGACTGGTGTTTTATTCAGAGAGTTACTGCCCTCTGATTTGTGTTCTAATGTCAGAGTTTTACAGCTTGTGAAAATCAAACTCTGAATTCTGTGAGAAATGTTTCAATAAAATGTCCGGGTCAGCATTTAGTGTGTCTGCTATGTTTAGGACAGGGACATTTTCCCCCAAATTGTGGGCATAATTCCCTCCTTATACATGAGCATGGTCAGAAAGAGAGAGTTGTCTTATTCTCCTGCTGCTCTGATTTGCATAATTCACTTGATATTCATATAGCACTGCAAGGATTCCTTTTCCTGAATAAGGCTTTTGTTTTCATGCTTTGGCTGTCACCCAGTGGCAAAAGCCGAGATAGTACACAACTGTAAACATGGCACGTATGAACAGTGCTAGTCATGTAGTATAAAAGTATGCATAAATGAAATAAACTTTACAGCATATTTCATATGAAGAATTGTAAGCATTAGCCTTAGATACTAATATATTAATCCAACAGAATGAATATCATAAATCAACTGAGAAATTCAAACACCAATAAGTATAAACTGGCACTCATAAAACCTCAGATATATTCCAGTTCTCAGGGCTATCACATCAAATACCCAGTATGGATAGCTTCATTCTGAAATGTGGTCAGTCTAAGCACCAAAAATAACATAAGTTATTACTAAAATTGTGGTCAAACAAAGTCCATCTTGTGTTTGAGAAGGAGAGAGTACAGGTTGTTTGGGAGGAAATTTTAAAAAGATTGCCAAGACTGGGGGAAGGAATCAAATCTCAAATTAGAATCATATGAAAGTTTTTATCCATTGAAATTCTCAACAGTAGATAACTGAAGGATAATTGTAGTCCAGGACTAAAATGTGTTTTGTTTTTTTGTTTTTTTTTTTTTATTACTAGGAAAAAAAAGCAGGCACAGCTAACTACTTGTTATGAACTATATTGTGTGATTAACATGCAACTCTTTGCACAGTCCAGTGCAGAGCTGCTCCGTCCCTCAGCAGCACCAGGAGAATTATGCAGCAATCTTTCCTTGCAAGAAGGTGCTGAACACTCTGGGTCCTGATCCAGGAAAGCACTTAAGTACATGCTTGCGTTGAAACATGTCAGTTAATCCCATTGACTTCAGTTGATTAATCATGTGCTTAAGTGATTTGCTGGATTTAATGCTCAGAACTTCAAAGGATTGGGACACTAGAGTTTCCCAGCATGCAGAGGGGGTGCAAAATCTGAATCATCCATTATTTTCCCTGGTGTACCAGTTCTGGTCCATAGATAGGCCAGTGCAGGGACAACTGAAGCTATTGCCCTTCTACTGCCCCATTCTGTCCTTTTCTGGGCAGTTTGGCTAGCAAGGAGATGACGATAAATAGTTCCTACCACATCGCTGAATGCCAAACAGTAGATGTGGATACTGTATGCGACACAAAAACAAACTCTGGGACATAAAAAATTATTCTTGCAAGAAACTTAAAGTGCTGTGGGATTCATCTCTATAGTATAAATGTTTTCTATAATTTCAACAAAAAATCAGGGGTTACTTAATTTGTATAGAAAGAAGGTAATTTTGGGACTAAAATGAGTGACATTCCTTGCAGTGAGTGGCAGGTGAGATGTATGGTCCCCGTTCCCAGGACTGGTTGTTGTGATTGGCTCATTGACTTTATTGGGGCTAGAATTTCACCCTATAACTCAAAATGTGTTACAGAGTTCATTAACAGAGTCATAGAAATGTTGGGCTGGAAAGGCCTCAGGAGGTCCCTACAAACTTGTCACATGTTTCACAAACTGTGGGTTGCAGACAGTTGAGTTTCTAGATGGGCTGCAGGCCTGATGCAGAAAGAAGATCTGGGGGAGCAGTGCATGTCCTGGCTTCCCACTCCAGACACTTGAACCCGGCACACTGGAATAGCAGCTCTCGGGGTGGCCTGGTTGCCCCTCCATCATGACAGGGTGGCAGCTGGACCAAATTTTAGTCAATAGAGGTGTGGTCTGGCACACAGAGGGCACTGGGCTAAACCTGAGAGGTGCTGCAGCCCTGTACACCAAGTAATAACACCCAGAGTAGGGAGACAGGCCCAGTACAGTGACACAGGAGCCACCACTGTGCAGGAGTGTCAACAGGATTACTCTCCAACCCCCACCTGGGCCTCCTCTAGACTGGGATTAGGGTTACAGTGGATAGAAGGTGCTTCTATGGGTGGAAAAGGAGAAGGACACTGGTCTGTGATTTTTAGGAGTCCTTCTCAAATTTGGTGGGTTATAGAAAAGACAAAATGCCGTTGACCGGTCACCTTACTTAAAAGTTTGGGAACACTGAGCTAGTCCATCCCTCCCATGCTGAGGAAGGACCAAATATACATAGACCATCTCTGAAAGCTGTTTGTCTAACCTGTTCTTAAGAAACTTCAAAGATAGGGATTCCACAAACTCCCTTGGTAACCTATTCCAGTACTTGACTATCTTTATAGTTAGAAAGTTTTTCCTAATATCTAATCTAAATCTCCTTTGTTTCTGATTAAGCCCTTTACTTCTTGTCCTATATTCAGTGCATATAAAGAACAATGGATTACCAGCCTCTCTATAACAGACCTTATATTTGAAAACTTAACATATTTGAAATCTTACCATATTTGAAAACTATTATCATCAGGTTCCTCCTCAGTCTACTTTTCTATAGATTACACATGCTCTGTTGTTGTTGTTTTTAGCTTTTCCTTGTAGGTCAGGCTTTCTAAAGATTTTGCTATTTTTGCTGCTTTCTATCTCCAATTTGTCCACATCTTTCTTAAAGTGTGGCTTCCAACACTGGGCACAGTACTCCATCTGAGACTTCACAAGTGCTAAGTAGAACAGAACAATTGTTTTATATATGACAGTCCTGTTAATGTACCAGAATGATATTTGCCTTTTTTGCAATGGCATAACATTATAGACTCAGATTGAATTTGTGTTCCACTATAACCTCCAGCTCCTTTTCAGCTGTACTGTGGCTTAGCCAGTTATGACTCATTTTGTATTTGCGCGTTTGATTTTTGCTTTGTAGTGTAATACTTTGCATTTGTCTTTATTGAATGTCATCATGTTGATTTCAGACCAATTGTCCAATTTGTCAAGATCATTTTGAATTTTAATGCTGCTTTCCAAGGTACTTTCAACCTCTTGCAACTTGGTTCCATCAGCATATTTTATAAGTATAGTCTCCATACCATTGTCCAAGTAAGCAATTAAAATATTGAATAGTATCAGGACCAGGGCAGACCCCTGAAGGACTCCAATAGCTATGACCTTCCAGTTTGACAGCAAATCATTGTAACTACTCTGAGTGTGTTTTTTCAACCAGTTTTGCACCCACCGTATGGTAATTTCCTCTATACCTCTTTTCCTTAGCTTGCTTATCAGCTTGTCTTATGGGATGGTATCAAAAGTCCTGCTAAAATGAAGAGGGCAGTGGACTTCAAAAAAATCAGACTTTAACAAACTCAGATAATAGGTAGATAAGGCCCATGGGAAGAAAATCTGTGAGGGAAAAGTTCAGGAGAGCTGGCAGTTTTCTCTCAGAGACAGTATTAAAGGCCCAAAGGTAAACTATCCAAAGAAAAGAAAGATGGAAACATGTATAATTGCTTTTATATTCCTTAGCAATTTGTCCATGTTGCCACTTTTTCTAGGATTCCTTTTTAATTATCAGATCAATAAAGAGCTCCTTATCCAGCCATATTAGCTTTTTATTATTTTTCCTGTATTTACTCCACACTGGGACAGTTTACTGTTGGGTCTTTTCCCTACAGATTTTCTTGCCTTGGGACCTTACCTATCTAACAATTCTCTGAGTTCATGATTCTAAAGAAAGTAAGGAGGGAGAGCACCACAATGAGGACATGAAGTCTGTAATTTTAAGATCACTTTCACCCAAATTGCCTTCCACCTTCAGATTCACAACCACTTCCTCCCTGTTAGTCAGAATCAAGTCTTAAATGGCTGCCACCCTGATTACTTTCTCCAACTTCTGAAACAAGATGTCCCCAACATATCCAAAAATTTATTTGATTTTTTTTATTGTTTTATTACTTTTCCAACAAAGGTGAGGGTAGTTAAAGTCCCCCATTACTACCAGGTCTTGTGTTTTGGATATTTCTATAACTTTTCCAGAAAAGCCTCATTCATCTTCTCTTGAGTCGGTGGTGTATAGTAGACTCCTACCATAATACTGCCCCCTTTATTTTCACCCAGAGATTTTCAACTGTTCTGCCTCTCATCTCCTTGTGTACCTCAGAACACAAGGGGCTGGATTAAAGAATTTGGGGCACTGTGTACTATGGCAATTGGGGCCTGGTATCACCGAGGGGATGTGTGTCCCCTTGACCTCAGGGGTAGGAGGCCCCGACAGGTTGCATCCTGTCCTCAGGGAGTAGAAGATGCTGGGGAGAAGTGGGGTAGGAGGCCCTGTGGGTGTGGGGGATGTTGGGGGAGGGTTGGACCTGCCCCCAGTGGGATGGGAGGCTGAGGTGGGATTTGGAGAGCAAACCTGCTCCTCACTTACCCGCAGAGGCTGCTGTCTCATGGGGCTGAATTGGGTCTTCACTCTGGTCTCTTGTTTCTTACCACAGCATGCAGGCACCGGCCTGCCCCGGGGATTCCCTGGCCTGCTGGCCTTGGGTTGATTTTGTGTGTATGTGGTCTGCTTTTCTTTTTTTGGTGGTTGGTGGCCCCACAGAGATGGGGGTCACATGCAAGGGCATTGAATGTGCAGGGGTTAAGCCAAGCCTGCTGAGAACAGCTGCATACATTTTTGATGTGCAATGCATCACCCACTCCCTTTTTACATTGCCTCTCCTTCTGAACAAACTGTACTCCTCTATGCCAAAAGATATAGAGATAGAGATAGGAAGGAAGAAAAATCCGTTTTCAGATGTGGTCTGAAAAGATCTGGCCAGTTGCTGAAGTGTAGCTGTACAGACAACTTTGCACCAATAGTGAGAATGTATGGAGAAATCTGGACAGGAAAGCACAAGTGAAGAGAACCAAAGTGAGAATCTTAGTTTCATGTGGTTGCAGCATGTTCAGTGTATACTTTGTTTTATTTAGATGAAATGATTAATGTTTATAGGGACTATGACATATCTAATGTAGTTTCTAGTGAAGTTATTTATGAATAATATTATAAACAAACCTTGAGCTTAAAAAATTAGCATCTGATAATATCCCTTTTTGAAGTTTTTCCTACATAAAAGCTGGGAAATTCTTCCCTTGGTAGATAAGGATACATGTTGGCTCCCTTGGTTGCAGAGAAACAACCTGGAATTGGATACCAAAAATCTGTAGATCTCCTGTGGGGCAAGGAAGCAAAGAAAATTCATTTGAAAGCTGACTGCAGTTATTGGAGCTCTGTTACCAGAGAGTCCTCTGCCAGTTATGCCTCTGGGAATTCCCCTTTCCAAAGGAGAGAGGATGTACGCCAATTAAATACGATTCAGTCAGCATTAATTTATGATGTGTTGGCACCTTGATTTGGAGGGGGAGAATAATACTGCAGAGAGAAGTCCTTTGGCCCCCTAACCCCCTGCCCCTAGCCTGTCCAAGCATGAGCAGCAGAGTCTGAATCCAACAGAACACCTGCAGGAGAGCCATCACGCGGTCAGGAATGAGAAAAATATTTTCAAGAACTTCCCTCTGCCTTGCACACCTATCCAACCTGGATTTGCAAAAGTGGAGCTTTTCTTTTTTTTTTTTTTTAAATGTTCTGATACTCAACATTGGCTAGAAAAATTTTGTGAAACTTGTCAAAATCATCTTTCTCTGACTAACAGCCAGCTTGGAAACAAGCATGGAAAGTTTTAGCTTCAAAGGAATATATTAACTAAAGTTATGGCAAGTTCAAAGTAAATAATTTATATAGACATCATTGCTCAACCTCAGTAGTTTGGTGCTGCTATAATAATCAAGGAGGGATAATCAAGTATCAACTTAATGATACTGAAATATTGAATAGAAAATTGGGTATTATGTTGAAACTCATGATAAGGTTTATGGGGAATAGTAATACCCTTGAATTTGTCAAAATCGATTAACAATTTCCCTTAAGCTATTAATCACTGACACTACTGCTAGAACTGAAATGTCTGGCATTATTACAAATAGCAAGAGACCCCACCTGCAATATTGTGTGCAGATCTGGACACTTCTGAATCAAAGTGAGATTCACTGGAAAGATTTGAGAGAAGAATACAAAAAATAGGGCTGAAGGGATTAATCGGTGTGGAAAGATTATAAGAACTAAATATAAGAGACTTGGCCAATCAAAAATTCTTTCTAATTTGTATGTTGTTCTAAATTTGTATCAAGCTTATCACAGGGTGACATCCAGCAGGAGCCAGAATTTCATCCTGGGTATTTTCAGTGTTGTACAACGATTAAAGGCAGTTTGTTTTCTGTCCTGCTCTAGGTGTGATCAGAATCAGCTCTTGATTCTGGTCTAGGTATAATTTGAGCTGCTATTTTTGAAACATAGCATTGAGGTTTTTATAGTTTTGTTACTAAAGTGAAGAACATTGGACATTTTTTAATATAAAAATCTGAGTGTTCCATTGAATCATAGAAACTGGAAGGGACCATGAGAGGTCATCGAGTCCGGTCCCCTGCACTCATGGCAGGACCAAGTACCCTCTTAAATCATCGCTGACAGGTGCTTGTCTAACCTGCTCTTAAAAACTTCCGATGGAGATTCCACAACCTGCCTAGGCAACTTATTCCAGTGGATAATCACCTGACAGTTAGGAATGTTTTCCTAAACTTCCCTTGCCAAAATTTAAGCCTATTGCTTCTTGTCCTATAATCGGCAGTTAAGGAGAACAATTTTTCTCCCTCCTCCTCTCCTCCTCATGACAACCTTTTAGGTACTTGAGAACTGTTATCATGTCCCCTTTCAGTCTCCTTTTTTCCAGACTAAGCAAACCCAGCTCTTTCAATCTTCCCTCCATAAGTCAAGTGTTCCAGACCTCTCATCATTTGTGTTGCTGTTCTCTGGACTTTCTCCAATTTGTCCACATCTTTCCTGGTATGAGGCACCTAGAACTGGACATAGTACTCTAGTTGAGGCCTAATCAGGGTGGAGTAGAGTGGAAGAACTACTCTTGTCTTACTTATAAAACTCCTGTTCATACATCCCAGAATGGTGTTTGCTTTTTTTTGCAACAATGTTATTACACTGTTGGCTCATATTTAGCTTGTGGTCCACCATGACACCCAGATCCCTTTCCACAATACTCCTTCCCAGGCAATCATTGCCTATTTTGTATGTGTCAATGGATTGTTCTTTCTTAAGTGGAGTACTTTGCCCTTATCTTTGTTGACTTTAATTCTGTTTACCTCAGACCATTTCACCAGTTTGTCCAAATCATTTTGAATTGTAATCCTATCCTCCAAAGCACTTGCAACCTCTCCCAGCTTGGTATGATACACAAACTTTATAAGTGCACTTTTTATGCTATCCGCTAAATGATTGATGAAAATACTGAACAGAACCGGACCCAGAACCAATCCCTGTGGTACCCTGCTCATTGTGTCCTTCCAGAATGACTGTGAACTGTTGATATCAAATCTCTGGGAGTGGTTATCCAACCAGTTATGCACCAATGTTATAGTAGATCCATCCAGGTTGTGCTTCCCTTGTTTGTTAATGAGAAGGTGATGCTAGAGTCTAGATATACCACATGTACCACTTTCCCTCTATCTACAAGGCTTGTTACCCCATCATAGAAAGCTATCAGGTTGGTTTGAAACAATTTGTTTTTGACAGATCCATGCTGACTATCACTTACCACCTTTTTCTCTTTTAGATGTTTGCTAATTGATTCCTTAATTATTTGCACCATTATTTTTCCTGGTACAGAGGTTAAACTTGCTGGTCTATAATTCCCTGGGTTGTCCCTATTTCTCTTTTTATAGATGGGCACTATAGATGGGACCATTATTTGGGGTCTGCTAGTACACTGAATAGCTAAAGTGCTAAGTATTTGGAATTACTGATTTTTGATTCCCCCCCCCTTCTCATCTCAGAATATAAATACAGGATAATTGTGATGTTCCCCTCCTGCAATCTGGACTGTGCCACTGTGTCACCCCAATTCTCCATTCCAGATCCCCGACTTACCCCACCTTGCCATGTGAACCTCCACTCCTGAGTCAGCTCATGCCCAGCTACCTGTGAGTAATCAGTCCCTAGACCAGTAGAAGAGTGCTCTCACTAGCAACTCATAGGATGGACAGTCTCCCAGGAGACACCCCCTATTCCAGATGAACACTGGGAACTAATCTTGCAAAGTTCAGCGCACCCCCACTGGGCCTTACAAGCTCATTATCACATGTCTGTCAATTTAACAAAGACATTGATATGCACCAGCTTTGCTTTCATTGAGTCCTTACTTGGTCTTACTCAACATGCACTGCTTTAGATAAAACAAACATAAGTTAACTACAGTAAAATTTTAAGTGAATATAAGTCAAACTAATATGAAATCAATGGTTAATCATTCAAGGAGACAGCCACAATCAAATAAAGAAAAAGTTGCATTCTAAACTAAGATCACTGTTACAATCTACATTCAGCTTACCACACAGGTTTGGCTGTGGTGATCTTCACCCAGATCCTGCCCTGTGGGTAGGTGTCAGTCCTTGATGCTGCTTGAAGGTAGAATCTAGGGAAGAGCCTCATATGGCCAAAGTATCACTTTTTCCTTTCAAACCCTCTCCTCCCCACTATGGTCAGGTGATGCTTCATGTCATGATCTTTCCCTTTTGAGCCAAGGTGCTTAAGCTGCATTGTTTTTGAATGCATGCTTCTTTTGGATATTTAAACACAGGTCGATTTGTCTTCCTCTACTTGGGCCATGTGAAATACATTGGGGAACATGACCCAGCAGAGTTTCATATCTGTATGCAGTGGGTTTTTTGGTTTTTTCTCTTTTTTTTTTTTTTTTTTTTTTAAATGGTGCTGGTACTCGGCCAGGGACCTAGGGCCGCCGGCAGTAGGAGCCAGGCCTGCATTGCTGTGAAAAAAAGGTGCCGGTACTCAATACCCCTGAGTACCATCACAAAAAAAGCCCTGTCTGTACACATGTATGATGATGTAGGAATCATGCTGCTATAACAATATTGTAAAGAGCATGCCATGAGCATTCCAAGAACCACCTTACATGACACACTTTGCATTAGACCATATGCAATTATATTGTGAGGGTGAACAGGAAAGATTCTCAGATCCCATTACAAGGGTATAGGTGGGATGCAGCATGTCTCAATAATATATTTTCTTGCTATAATGTATCAGATTTTGAAATATATACAAGTGTGTACCTAAAAATAAATTGATGTTGTAATTGTGTAAAATAGATCAGAAAAGTAACACACCAAACCTTGTCCCAAATCCTCCCCACGCTATTTCTTCACATTTTTTTTAAAGGAAACTAAAAGTAAATCTTTTGGTAAGATACTCTCATTGTAAATTTTTCCCAGCCACAAGGCTTTTGAAACAGTACAAGTGTTCATCATGTCAGCAGAAAGGGCTACATTTCCCCTATTTACTCCATCCCTGTTTAATCTTTTCAGAATGGTAATGGGGCTGCAGATTACCCTGCTGAATGAAGATTGCCTGGAATCCTTTTGTCTCATTTTGTTAATGGCTTTTAATTTGATAAAAGTGCTATGTAGGAAGCCTAGCTACCGTGTTTCCCCGAAAATAAGACCTACCCATAAAATAAGCCCTAGCAGGATTTCTAAGCATTTGCGCAATATAAGCCCTACCCCGAAAATAAGACCTAGTGATGGGCGTGGCTATGCAGCGTATCTGCACAACCCATGCATTTCGGCGTGGAGCGGTAAAGAAGACGGGCAGCCCTTCTCATCTGCTCCATCGTGACAGCTGCTATCCCGGAGGTGACCGGAGAGGTGCGGGCAGCCCCACCAACAAGGTTGGCTCCCCCTGTCAGGTCCCTAAGACATCCCCTGAAAATAAGCTCTAGGGTGTCTTCTTGAGGAAAAATTAATGTAAGACCCTGTTTTATTTTCAGGGAAACACGGTACCTCATTCCCTACTACACCTTTTTATTGGAATGGTGTCAGCAAATAACTTCTTTTCGAGGGGTCTGCTGAATTGTGCCCAGACTAAATATCTGTACTTAGCAGATGAGATGCTCCTTTTTGTTTTTTTGGCAACCTCTTCATATACTTATCCATTTTCAGCCTTTTCAAGATGGCAATCCACCAACGTCTTCCTCCAGAAAAAAAAATAAAGGAAGCGTAGTCCCTTGGATACTGAATGTCTATTGGGTAATGAGAGCTGCTGGCTGCAGCTCTTGTGCCTTCTACTTTTCCCTGCCCTCTATGGTTTAGTTCATTGATCCTTTCTTATCTCCTACAATTCCTATTAATTTTTTCCATTTAGTGGCTTCTGATGGGTCCTAGTACAATGGTTTTCAACCTTTTTTCCTCAGGACCCAGTTGAAAAATATCATTTATGCCCCGACCAGGGCCAGATTAAATGGCCTCCCCCCCCCCCATACCCTGGGCTTCCCACCACAGGGGCTGCTCCCACCCCCACCCCGTCACAGGTGGCCACTCCTGCCCGGTCCTGCTCCCGCCAGTCTGCCAGGGGGTGCAGAAGTGGCAGATGGTGCACAGGGTGACAACTCCCATACAGCCCCCCACAGGCCCTGGAGAGCTGCAAGCCAGATTGGGCCTAGAGCGCAGGCCGCGCCAGCTGGCCCCATCCCCTGGGCGGAGTAAGCAGGCTCTGGCTCACCCTGCCGGCCCAGGGGCAGAGCGGAGTGCAGCACCCTCCACCCCCACTCCAGGGCCCACCCCCTCTTCCCCACAGCACTGGCAAGCCAGGAGCACTTTCTGTGCTCCTACCCTGCTGGCGCCGAGTGTGGTGGTGGGTCTCCAGATTAACATAGGTGTTCCGGGGCTGGAGCCCAGGCACCCTTTTTGCCCAGGGCTTAAGTCCCTAAAAGCCCCTTTGATAATCCAGCCCTGCCCATGACCCAACAATTGCATCTTTGAGCAATGCACTCCAGGCTTGTGGTGGCTGCAGCAGGTAGTGCCATGACCCAGTACCTGAGGGTCTGCGACCCAGTACTGGGTCCCGGTCCATGGTTTGAAAACCATTATCCTAGTAGATCACCTGTTTTGTACTGTTAGTTCTTGACTTGGCAAATCTAACCTGTAAGTCTTATACCCAGAGTGGTCTTGTGACTCCTGAGCAAAAGTCAAGATTGGGGCCCCCCGTACCACATGGGGCTCCTATCCTTGACTTTTGCCCTCCCTTGTCGTGCCCCCACCACTCTCACTGATGCACCCCTCCCCCCCCTGCTGGCCTCATCAGGGACTCCTTAGCCAGTCCTTCCAAGGTCCCCACTGTGGGCTCTGGTCCTCCCGCTGGCCTCTCTGAGCCCTACCAGTCCGCCCGCCAGCCTCTCCGACCCCCCTGTGGCCCCCATGCTGGCTTCTGTGGGGCCACTGCCAGGCCCCCGGGTCTCACTCAGGCCTTGCCGGGGTTGCCGCAGGGCTGCTGGCCTCTCTGGGACCCCTGTGGCAGGGCTTCTGGCTCCCACGCCAGCTTTGTTGAGGTGCCACCGGGTCCCTGGCCCACCCCCCATGGCCGGCCTCTCTGGGGCCCCCTTGCAGGCCTTGCCAGGGCCGCTGCCAGGCCCACGGCCCCCATGCCAGCCTCTATGGGACCGCCCCATCCCCATACTAGCTGCCACTGAGTCCCTGGCCACCGTCCCACTGCCAGCCTCTCCGGGGCTTCTGCCACGGTCCCCCCTGCAGTTGTGGCTTGGGGGCCCTTCCCCCCTGCAGGGCCCTGGGCAGTTACCCCACCTTCCCACCCCCTAAGACCACCAATGATTATACCCTCCCTTTCCCCTACCCCTGGCAGGAGGGTCGGGACAAGGTGATTAGGGGGTATTACTCCAGCTCTGCACCATGGGAGAATTCCCTTGGACTAAAGTGATCCTCCTATGTCCAGCTGTTCTTGACCTAGAATTCACCAGCAGTACAAGGCAAAGTAGCCACATTATAATGGGGAATTTGGACCTTAATGTAGATTGAACATTTTGAAATGGAGACTAACATTTTGTTGTTTCACTAGTTGCATTTGTTCAGCAAACTATAGCTGAGCAATCTCTTGTTGTGTGACATCTTTATTTTTGCTGTAACTAGATCTCTACTTAACCTGCATTGCTTAAGTCATCATGTTAACATAAGCAGTTACCACCAGCTATCAGAATCCATACACCCTGTTTGACAGGGCAATTTAGCTTGTACTTTTTGTAATTCATTAAAAAAAATTAAATACTTAAGTTCCTAAACTGAAGATTGCAAATAATGAGGATGGAGAAGAATCATTTAGAATTTTCAAGAGGGTGTGATTAAGAGGATAGGGTTTTTAAAAAGTGGAAATTTAGGTTGAATATCAAGAAAAGTTTCAGTAATGAAGTTTGTTAGATTGTGGAATAATCTCCTAAGGAAATGTTGGAATCCCCATAACATGGAACAATTGAGCACTACGTTGCCCAGAGCAGTAGAAAATGTACTGCAGAGAACAACCCTCTATTGACAAGAGGTAGGATTAGATGAGTATTCACATGAATCCAGTTCCATCTCTTATGAAAACAGGTCTTCTGTAGGTCTTTTCTGTTTGGTTTTATCTATGGTTCTTTTAGAGTGACACCTTACATTTGCTGTACCAAACGTTGGAGATTCTCTAAGACATCTCATGGAAATTAAATTGTTCTAGGTGTTGATATGGACATAGGACAGGAAAAAGTGGATCAAATAGCTCTAATCCACCTCTCTTCATTCTGTAATTACATTTTTCTCCAAGTTCATGTTGATACAGCTTTAGCACAGGATGAAGCCCTTAGAAGCTGGGTGAGCATACAAGCTTCTTCATTGTGGTATGATGGGCACTTGTATAGCGACAGATATATTTATCTTTCCCCAAAGCATGAGTGAGTAAGTTTAAGCAATCCAGGGTACAAAAAGCTTGAAGTTATTCTCCAAACCTCTTTTCCTGCACAACCTTAGGTAGAGATGTGTCTCCACCAACTGCAACGTTCTTATTTTTTATTTTGAGGAAGTTCTTTTCTAGTCATTCTTTTTCTGTTAGTGATTCTACATATGTTTATCTTTATTCCTTATTACATTTTTAAAGTTTAGTACACTTTCATTAGTCCTTTTGTTTTGAAAATCTGTAGATTTTAAATCTAGTTTTCAATGCTGAGGTTTTAGAGTCTTAGGGACTAGAATATAAGATTATTTTAGCCAAAAAGATGGATTTAGAATCACTGATATGCAATTTATTAAAGCAGTTTGCAACAAATATAATGAATGTTTTAAAAAACATATTAAAATGTGGTTTCAAAAAAGTTGAGATTACACTCTACCAGAAGTAAACCCTGTAATTTTACCAGTGAGCACAAAATAGAGTCAGTGTAGCATTGTTTGTTTATGTTTATATATGTGGTCTGAGTTGGCAGGAGATATACCCAGACTTCTCAAAAGTGCTGGCAAACAGTAGTGTTTCCAAGAAGATGATAGATATAACAAACAGATGTCTAGAGAGCATGCATGTTTGTTTGAACAATACATGTTAAGGTTTATGCTGGAAATATTCAATATTAAATTATTTGAATTCAAAATCAGTTTCTATAGATTAACATTTTTATTAAAATGTAGGGAGAAAATTGATTGTATTCTGAGAGCTGTTATCCTGGCCATCAAGCAAACTTAACCATTAAGACTTTGGACAACAGAGTCCTGTGGCTTTCTACAATAGACTAACACGGCTACCCCTTTGCATTAAGACTTTGGAAATCTTTATAATAAATACAGTGAAACCTCTGTTAAAGACAATCTTTATCAAGTAACTAGTGATCCTAAGTAACAACCCCCAGGTCTCCCCAAGCATTTTATGATGTTAAATTAACTCTAGTAACTAGGTACCACTCCTGTATGGCCAAAGTCTGCCCAGAAGTGGTCATAGAAATTGCAGCACCTTATTCTTGGAAACTGAATGAGCTGCTCTGAAATTCGTTGCCCATAAAACATACAGTTGGTCAGCTGTTTTGAATGCTCCTGGAAATGAGATTTGCGTAGCCTCCTATGAATTCTGCTTTTGTAAGAGGAATTTTCAGGCAGGAGTAGAGCTAATGTAGCAAGTATATACCACTTTGACTCTTGACTGCTGGTATAGGATTTGTGGCCAGTGGAAAAGGGCATAGATGGAACGCCTTTGCACTCTGGTTATTCTGAGTTGCTAGAACAGCTGCTTGAGGCCTACAAGCTGCTCTAAATTGTGCCGCTGAGGAAGCCAGACCAGTCTCCAGTCAGCTCTATGTCTCAACTTCACTAAATGCAGCTCAATCACAGCTAAGTCCTGGTCTACACTACACACTTATGGAAGATCCACACTCTAGGGCAGGGGTAGGGAACCTTTTTGTCTGAGGGAGCCATGAACGCCACATATTTTAAAATGTAATTCCGTGAGAGCCATACAATATGTTAAAAACTAAATACAAGTAAATGTGTGCATTTTATGTTTTAATTAATTGAATTTGAATTACTTTTAATTGAAATTTAATTTTAGAAAGGTTTTTTAAAAAAACCTTTAAAAAAGGTTTTTAATTAAAATTAATTTTTAAAGGTTGGGTTTTTTTAAAAAGGAAGGAAAAAAAGAAGGGAGGAAGGAAGGAAGAGAGAGAGAAAAAGAGAGAAGAAAGGAAAAGAGAGAGAGAAAAAGGAAGGAAGAGAAAAAAGAAAGAAGGAAAGAAGTGGAAAGAAGGAAGAGGAAGGAAAGAAGAGAGAAAGAAAAAAGAAGGAAAGAAAAAAGACAAAGAAGGAAAAAAGAGAAAGGAAGAGAAAGAGGAAGAAAGAAAAAAGAAGGAAGGCAAAGAAGAGAAAGAAGGAAAGAAGAAGGAAAGCAAAGGAGAGAAAGAAGGAAAGAAAAAGGGAGAAAGAAAAGAGAGAAGGGAGAGAAAGAAGGAAGAGAAAGGGAGAGAAAGAAGGAAGGAAGAGAAAGGAGGAAGAAAAAGAAGAAAAGAAGAAAGGGGAAGGAAAGAAGAGAAGGATGAGAAAGGAAGGAAGCAAAGAAAGAGAAAGAAGGAAAGAAAGAAAAAAGAAGGAAGAGAAAGGAAAGAAGGAAGCAAAGAAAGAAGGAAAGAAGAGGAAGGAAAGAAGGAAGCAAAGAAAGAAAGAAAGAAAGCCAACGCCGCCGGCGGGGGAGGACCCTACCGCGGCCCTGGGAAGCCGCCGGTGGGGGGGGGGGGAGCAGACCCCAGCCCCGGAGGCTGATCCTGGCCCCGTGTTGGGAGGCCGGGGCCGTGGATTAGCCCGGCCCCGGCCCCGGGAAGGAGGCAGTCAGGGGGTGAGAGCCCGGGATCACGCCGCTGCCGCAGCCATGCCGCTGCCCCGGCTGTGTGAGGCAGGCAGGCAGGCCCGCGCTCCTGAGCCTGCCTGTCCCACCCTGGGGGCGGGGAGGGCCAGCCTAGAGGCCGGGCGCAGGCCAGGTGTGCCGCGGCAAAGCCGTGGCCCCGGGGCTTGGAGGGAGCAGCGGGGGCTGCCGGGCTGCGCGGGGGTCGCTCACTGCTGCGCGGGGGGTGCGATGGCCGCTGCGCGGCCACGCGCCCGCGCAGCTTAGAGGGAACACTGGCAGCGAGCCAGATGCAGCCATCAAAAGAGCCACATCTGGCTCGCGAGCCATAGGTTCCCGACCCCTGCTCTAGGGTGACAAAGTTATACTGAGTGAACTCCCAGTAGAGACAGCACTATGTTGCTGGGAGGGCTTCTCCCATCAACATAACTACAACTTCCTGGGGCGGTGGAATATGATGACAGAAGAAGCTCTCCTGATGGTGTAGACCTGTGTTTCTCAACCTTTTAACTAGCAAGCCCCCCCGCCCCGACTTCTGAAAATTTTAAGAAATATCCTAAAGCGCCCAAATAAGTACCTCTGAAGCCTGCAGCTGCCCCCTACCTCCCACCTCCCAGCTGGGAGCTAGGACCGGGGAAACAAGAGGCAGCCACGCATACTCCCAACCTGTGTCTAGTGTACCACCAGTGGTACACGTGCTACAGACTGAGAACCATTGGACTGTAGGCCGCATCTTCACTTAGCAGTACAGTGGCATAGCTATACCAGTGTAAGTGTAGGCAAGCCCTAAAGAATCTGGGACATAGTTTGTGCATAACTCTGTATTATTATTAATTTTTATACTGAAATATGAGACAGCAGTTAAATGCAAAAAAACCCTTGCATTTTCATTTAATCTATGTCTAGGATAACGGGCAGACAGATCAGTGTTTTGGCTCTGAATGGCCTCTTATATACTGAAAAAATCTTCTTATTAAGTGTTTGTATTTTAAGTACTATATAAAATAGAGTATTTAAATGTTTGTATTTTTAAAATGTTATAAACAATAAGATATTTGGCCATTAACTAGATATTCATAGACTCATAGAAACTGGAAGGGACTATGAGAGGTTATCAATTCCAGGGCCAAGTACTCTCTTAAACCATCCCTGATAGGTGTTTGTCTAACCTACTCTTAAAAACTTCCAACGATGGAGATTCCACAACCTGCCTAGGCAACTTATTCCAGTGGCTAATCACCCTGCTAGTTAGGTATTTCTATTGTCCAACCTAACTCCCTTGCCATAATTTAAATTGCTTCTTGTCTTATCATTGGTAGTTAAGGAGGATAATTTTTCTCCCTCCTCCTTGTAACAACTTTTAGATACTTGAAAACTGTTATCATGTCCCGTCTCAGTCTCCTTTTTTCCAGACTTAAAAAACCCAACTCTTTCAATATTCCCTCATAAGTCAAGTGCTCCAGACATTTAATCATTCTTGTTCTTCTCTGGATTTTCTCTAATTTGTCCACATTTTTCCTGAAATGAGGTGCCCAGGACTAGACACAACACTCCAGTTGAAGCCTAATCAGTGCTGAGTAGAGCAGAAGAATTACTTAGAATCATGGAATATTAGGGCTGGAAAGGACCTCATGAGGTCATCTATTCCAATCCCTTGCTAAAAGCAGGACTACTCCCACTAAATCATCCCAGCCAGGGTTTTGTCTCACCAGACCATAAAAGTTTCCAAAGATAGACATTCCACCATCCAGTGCTTCACCACGCTCCTAGTGAGAAAGTTTTTCCTAATATCCAACCTAGAACTCCCCAGCTGCAACTTGAAATCATGTTCTTTCCTCTGTCACCACTGAGAATAGCCTAGCTCCCTCCTCTTTGGAGCATCCCTTCAAGTAGTTGAAGGTTGCTATCAAATCCCCCCTCAGTCTTCTCTTCTGAAGACTAAATAAACCTAGTTCCTTCAGTCTCTTCTCATAAGTCATGTGCCCCAGCCCCCTAATTATTTTCGTTGCCCTCCGCTCGACTGTTTCTAATTAGTCCACATCCTTTCTGTAGTGGGGAGCCCAAAACTGGACACATTATTCCAGATGCAGCCTCACCAGTGCAGAATAGAGGGGAATAATTACATTCCTTGATCTGCTGGCAACACTCCTATTGATGCAGCCCAATATACTGTTGGCCCTTTTGGAAACAAGGACACACTGTTGACTCATATCCAACTTCCTGCCTACCATAATCCCCAGGTAAAGCCCTGCATGGATACAAAAATGTGGAACTGGAACTGATCTGCACGTACCCAATGTTAGTCTTTATCCGATCCGCAATCCACATGCCATGTTTTATGTGGATCCAGAAACGCATCTGCATCCGAGCTTGGGCTGACAGTCAGCATTTTAGCCTTTGATTGACTCATTTGCCACGTGGGTCACACCTATTTTTTCCTTTTCTTCTTTGTGATTTGCATGGTGTGCTGTCAATCAGATTACCTTGGCCACCAGTGAAATTTCTGATTGACAGCATGGGTTACAAACAGCAAACAAGAAAATAAAGAAGTGGGTGAGGAAGGCATGGGGAATGAGCCAATCAAAAGCCAGCATGCTAACTGACTGTGAGTGGTGTTTCTCCAAGACCCAGCCTGTTATGGCTGAGACTCTGATTGGCTGACGGACCACCAATCAGAGCTCAACTGGCATTGGCTGGAGCACTTTCTTGTTCCCCTGTGTGCTGCTGACGAGGCAAATCATAGCAGCAGCTGCAGGGATTGATCATAAAAATAGAATCTGCAGCTGTGGCCAATCCGCAACAATGGGGCTGCGAATATCCGCAGCCGTGGGTTGGTTACTCACGGATCTGCAGGGCTCTCTCCCCAGGTCCTTTTCTACAGAGGTGCTACTTAGCCTATTGGTCCCCGGCCTGTAGCAGTTCATGGGATTTTTCTCACCTAAGTGCAGGACTTTGCACTTCTCCTTGTTGAACCTCATGAGATCTCTTTTGGTCCATTACTCCAATTTGTCTAGGTCTCCCTGAATTCTGTCCTTACCATCCAGTGTATTTACCATTCCTTCCAGCTTGGTATCCTCCACAAACATACCAAGCGTGCAATCTATCCCATCATCCAGATCATTAATGAAGATAACAAAGTCTGACATAGCATCAGGTCAGGCTGTAACAGCAAATCAAAATAGGTGTTAGGATTCAAAACACTGGGGAACAGCACATAGAGGAGGGGGAGGTCAAATCACTTGTTGTAATGCGAGAAAAATCCATAGTCCCTGTTTAACCCCAAGACAACTGAGTCAAATTTGCATCAACTCAGTGGCACTGCTATGGGTACCCGCATGGCCCCACAATATGCCAACATCTTTATGGCCGATTTAGAACAACGTTTCCTCACATCTCATCCCAAAGCACCTCTACTTTACCTACGCTATATTGATGACATCTTCATCATCTGGACCCATGGTAAAGATGCCCTTGAAGATTTCCATAGAGATTTCAACAATTTCCACAACACAATCAAACTTAGCCTGGAACATTCCACACAAGAGATCCACTTTCTGGACACTACAGTGCAAATTAGCGATGGGCACATAAAGACCTCCCTATACCTCAAGCCTACTGATCGGTATAGTTACCTACATCCCTCGAGCTTCCATCCTCGACACACCACACGATCCATTGTGTACAGTCAAGCCCTAAGATATAACCGCATTTGCTCTGACCCTTTAGACAGAGACAGACACCTTCAGGATCTCTACCAGGCATTCTTAAAACTACAGTACAAACCCACAGAAGTGAAGAAACAAATTGACAGAGCCAGACGGGTACCCAGAAGTCAACTACTGCAGGAGAAGCCCATGAAAAACAACAACAGAACGCCACTGGTCACCACCTACAACCCCCAAGCCAGACCTCTTCAACACATCATCAAAAATCTACAGCCTATTTTACAAGATGATCCCTCACTCTCTCAAGCCTTAGGAGACAGACCTCTCCTTGCTTTCAGACAGCCCCCTAATCTTAAAAGGATACTTACCAGCAACTACAGATCACAGAACAGAAACACTAAAGCAGGAACACAGCCCTGCAGCAGACCACGCTGCCAACTTTGCCCTCATATCTACACTGATGACACCATCACAGGGCCTAATCATGCCACCTACTCCATCAAGGGTTCGTTCACCTGCTCATCCACCAATGTGATTTATGCCATCATGTGCCGGAAATGCCCCTCTGCCTTATATATTGGACAGACAGGACAGTCTCTGCGCCAAAGAATCAATGGACACAAATCTGACATCAGAAATTGCAACACTGCAAAACCTGTAGGGGAACACTTCAATCTCCCTGCTCACTCCCTTAACGACTTGTTAATAGCTGTGTTGAAACAGATGAATAACAAATCACAGCTTCAAAGAGAGACTGCAGAACTCGAATTTATATGCAAATTTGACTCAGTTGCCTTGGGGTTAAACAGGGACTATGGATTTTTCTCGCATTACAACAAGTGATTTGACCTCCCCCCTCCTCTATGTGCTGTTCCCCAGTGTTTTGAATCCTAACACCTATTTTGATTTGCTGTTACAGCCTGACCTGATGCTATGTCATACACTCCCCTGCATTTAATTTCCTCCCACTCTGTAACTTTCCTATCTTCAAAGCGTCTGACGAAGTGGGATTTTCTCCCATGAAAGCTCATGCGATAAATAAATCTGTTAGTCTTTAAAAGTGCCACAGGACTCTGTTGTCTTTCTACAATAGACTAACACGGCTACCCCTTTCGAATTAATGAAGATGTTGAACAAAACCGGCTCCAGGACTGACCCCTGGAGCACTCCGCTTGTTACCAACTCGACACTGAGCCATTGATCCTTACCTTCTGAGCCTGATGATCTAGCCAGCTTTCTATCCATCTTACGGTCCATTTATCCAACCCATACTTCCTTAACTTGCTGACAAGAATGCTGTGGGAAACCACATCAAAAGCTGTGCTAAAGTCAAGGTATATCAGTTGGATGGCTATTCCCGCATCCACAAAGCCAGTCATCTCATTATAAAAGGAAATCAGGTTGGTCAGGCATGATTTGCCCTTATTGAATCCATGCTGACTGTTCCTGATCATCCTGTTTTCCTCCAAGTGTTTCAGAATGGATTCTTTGAGGACCTGCTTCATAATTTTTCCAGGAATTGAAGTTAGGCTAATTGGTCTCAAGTTCCCCTGATCCTCCTTTTTCCATTTCTTAAAGATAGATATTATATTTGCCTTTTTCCAATCATCCAGGACCTCCCCTGATCTCCACGAATTTTCAAAGATAATGACCAGTGGCTCTGCAATCACATCAGCTAACTCCCTCAGCAGCCTTGGATGCAGTTCATCTGGCCCCATAGACTTGTGCATGTCTAACTTCTCTAAGTAGTCCCTAACCTGACCTTCCATCACCGAGGGCTGCTTTCCTTCTCCCCATTCTGTGTTGCCCCGTGCAGAAGCCTGGGAGCTGACCCTGCCTGTGAAGACTGAGGTAAAAAAAACCATTGAGTACTTCAGCCCTTTCTGCATCATCCGTCATTAGTCTGCCTTCCCCATTCAATAGGGGACCTACACCATCCCTGATCCTCTTCTTGTTACTGACATACTTGTAGAACCCCTTCCTGTTACCCTTCATATCCCTTGCTAGCTGCGATTCCAGTTGTCCTTCCTGATTTTATCCCTGGAGGCCTGAGCAATATCTTTATACTCTTCCCTAGTCATCTGTCCAAGCTTCCACTTCTTGTAAGCTTCCCTTTTGTATTTCAGTTCACCACAGAGTTCTCTGCTAAGCCACACTGGGTGCCTTCCATATTTGCTATTCCCTCTGCATATTGGAACGGTATCCTCCTGTGCCCTTAGTAGTGTTTCCTTAAAATACAGCCAGTTCTTGACAGATCCATGCTGACTATCACTTACCACTTTATTCTCTTTTAGATGTTTGCTAATTGATTCCTTAATTATTTGCTCCATTATTTTTTCTGGTACAGAGGTTAAGCTGACTTGTCTATAATTCCCTGGGTTTCCTTATTTCTCTTTTTATAGATGGGCACTATATTTACTGTTTTCCAGTCCTCTGGGATCTCTCCAGTCTTCCATGATTTTTCAAAGATAATAGCCAATGGCTCAAATATCTCTTTGAGTATTCTAGGGTGCCTATCATCAGGCCTTGGTGACTTGAAGACATCTAACTTGTCTAAGTAATTTTTAACTTGTTCTTTCCCTATCTCGTTTTTACTGCCTTCCTCTACGTCAGGCATCCAAGCACCAGCAACCTTCTCAGTGAAGACCAAAACAAGAAATCATTTAGTTCCTCCGCCATTTCCACATTTTCTGTTATTGTTTTCCTCTCTTTGTTGAGTAATGCTCCTTGGTCTTCCTCTTGTTTCTAATGTATTTGAAAAATGTTTTCTTGTTACCCTTTATGCCTTCAACTAGCTTGATCTTGGTTTGTGCTTTGGCCTTTCTGATTTTTCTCTGACACAATTGTGTAAGATAATCTTTTATGAGTCTCTTCAACTTTTCAAATTAAATATTCAGGTATTCTTATTAAAGGACATTGTTCTTTAAAAATCCTTTATGTGATTCCTTTATACTGTAATTTAATTTTGTCTTCATAACATCAAGAAATTATTCTAGAGGGCATTATTTAAGTGATAACAACCACAAGGGTGACTAATATGTATGGTATGAATGAACACAGAATTGGATGCCTACCAAAATAAATTTTTCAAGTATGCATTGATTATGATAAATAGCTGTATTACAGCATTCTGCCAGTGATATTAAAATGAAAGTTGAGAAGAAATGTATGTATTTATGTGTATTTTAAACAGGGAATTTTATCCTGGAAGAAGCTAAGAATTGGAAAATATTTACAGAGAAATCAATTTTCTTAGCAAATTATTTTCAGTATCCTTTTGCTATAATTAAAAATGTCTGAGTTTCAAAAGAACTTTTTATCTCATACATCCCTGTTTCTTGATCTGCTTGATCATGAGTGAAACTATAGAAAGAGGAGAACCTGGGCTGAGAAGGACCATTCCCCAGTTTAATACAGATATCTTTAGTAACTGGCAAATGTCGCAGAAGAAATTCTCAAGTAAAATTTAAAAGGGTTTATGCTTAAATTATGACTAAATAAGTTTGAAAGTCTCTCCCAACAGGAAAATCTTTCTTTAAGAACACTGTTTAGACCCCTCCTCCCCGACGCTCAGCCAGTGTGGCTGTCCACCTCTGGTGGGGAAAAAAAATAAATAAAGCATCCGCCACCTGAAAATCACCGCTGAGAGTAGCTGCTCCAGTTGGCTTCTTTCCACAGCATTTCCAGACATGCAGCTCAGAGGAGCCACTCTGAGCAGCTTCTTTCTGCAGCGTCCCCAGGCATGCTGCTGAGAGGAGCTTTTCTGGACTGCTTCTTTAGCAGCAGGAGCAGCTCAGCAACACCACAGAAGGCACTGCGTGCCACTTCAAATGGGCTCGTGTGCCACTGTTTAGCCCATATAATGTTTTTATTTTGATTGATCAATTGTGAAATAGGAGGAGAAAGAGAGAAAGATTGTCAATATGCTGAGTGAGGTAAAAGTATTTTTGTTTCTGGAGAATAGTCTGTTAGGCCATGTAGCACCTGTATCTATTCTTTCATTTTATGCATTTTAAGCCTGTTTTGGGTCCAATATTGTTCCCACTGTTGAAGAGAATGGCAAAGCATCTGTTAAAGGAACAGGAGTAGGTCCTTTGACTCTAGTGTGAATTACAAGTGCTCAGGACTTCTCAATATTTTTTGTTCTAGTTGTTCTATCTTGAATGTACTTTGTAACTCTGAGCCAGACTTTGAGTGTAGATATATACTTGTAACATTGACTTCACTGGGAGTTTTGTGTGAGGGCTAGAAATCATTTTTATATGAAATGGTATACTCCATCAAATTAGTCAATGTATTCACAATGAGGAAATACAATAAACTTAATATGTGTCTCCATTAGATATTTTGAGTGTATGCTGAAATAGTATATAGTTTACCAATACTTGACTGAGATTTTGAAGTTATGCTTGCATCTATTTATGTGGCATACATCTCTGTGAAGCTGAAAGTTGCAAATTGTCATGGAAACAAGAGGGGAAGAGAAGATTTGAGAAGAGCATGTGATAGATATGGAAGAAGAGATAACAGGAACAGGAGATGCAAAGTGAGGAGGCATGTTGAAGATAAGAATGCAAGATGCAAGGAACAGGGAAAGGCAGGTGAGGCTGCGAGATACAGTTATAAAAATGGTGTCTAAAGGAAATAAGCAATGAGGAATGTGTGAGAAAGCAGGAGAGGAGAAAATTAAAACAAGACAGAGAGAAGAGGGAGAGACAAAAAACGGATGGAGAAAAAACCATCTCAGCAGAAACAAGGCTTTGGTAGCCAATATATATCTGTTAACTGTAGTAAACAACACATTTATAGGTATTATGTGTAATATATCGATGTTGGAAAAGTATGTTAACTGAATGTATTATACTTCTCCCACAATATATTGATGTTGGAAAAGTATATTAACTGAATGTATTATACTCCTCCCACAATTCTGTTCCCTCATGTCAAGTATCCCACAATGCTTTGCAAAACTAAAGTCAGCTTTGGCATTAGGAAATTGGAAAGTTATAAAAACAGTAATGCAGAAATACTAAACCGAGTACAATTAGGGAGTACTTTCATGGTTTATCATCAACTGAAATATAGTATTCAGAACAAGACATGAGAAAGTGTAGGGTTGTAACAAGGACAAAGATGACACAATCTAATTTAAAGTGGGTTAAATGTAAACTTCAAGTGACATATAGGGGGCGTTTAGCTTGCAAACAACCAAAATATAAATGGAAGTGGGTGTGAGGGTATGTTTGAAGCACACCTTCTGGTTAAAGTGAAATGCTGTGAGATAAGAATTGCTTCCTGGAAGAAGGGTAAGTATATCTTTCCTTACTCTATTGCTTCATCTTTAAACAATAATTTGGCTAAGTTTTATTTGGTCTCTTGAATGTTTTTAAAAAGTTCACCAGTGAAGTCAGTTGGCTAAATATACTGTTAGTCAATAACCTCATCTTTAGTCACACACTGGCATTGGAAAGTTACAGATGCTTCAAGAAGGAAGGATAGTTTTGAGACAGTTTCAGTTCCAGTAAATTGGGAGTCAGAAAACCTGGTCAGATTCTTGACTTTGCTACACAGCCCCTATGTGAACCTGGGCAAATCACATAATCTTTGTGTGCCTCCGTAATGTCTGTAAAATGGCGATAATAATTCCTTTTTAATACGTTTTGTATGACTCTGTGGGACAGGAACAGCCACTTAGTAACTGTTCGCATAGGACAGGGGTGGACAAAATACAGCCTGCGGGCTGGATCTGGCCCATCTGATATTCTCTCCAGCCCGCCAGTTAGAATCTCTGCCATTCCCCCAGCCGGCTCCGGGGCCAGCGTTCTGTGCCCCCATGGTGGCTCACTGCCACTGCCCTGGCTCTGGGGCCGGCTCTCCGCTGCTCCCTGGCTGGCTCCAGGGCTGACTCTCCACCATCCCCCCAGCAGCTCTCTGCTACTGCACTGGCTGGCTTTGGGGCCAGCTCTCGACTGCCCCCTTGACTGGCTCTCCGCCATCCCTTTGACCCTGCAGCCAGCTCTCCACTCCACTCCAGCCCACCTGTTAAAATTATTGCCCTCCCCTGGACCTAGTACAATGGTGTTCCAACTTCAGTAGTGGCCACAAGGTGCTACTCTCATATATTAATTATAATAATAATAATAAGGGAGACAGTCTCACTCGAGTCAAGACACACTGTGGTGGTGAGCGCAGTATGAGAAGCTATATAGATTAAAATAGCAGCTAGTAAAATTGAAAACAAAATGACAGTCAACTTGCAAGGAAAAGGAGGATTAAAAGAAAATAGAAGAGAAAGCTGAACCGGCCTAGAGCTGGTGGTCTGTAGTGCAGTGCAAGAAACCTGACTTCAATGCATAACCTCTCTTTTCTGATTCTCAGGGTGGTAGCAGTCGGGTGCCACCATATTTACTGAGGCTGGCAGTATATTTAGCCACTCGGGAGAAAGTACCTCCCATAGCTAAACAGTGATGCGTGTGGCTGACGAAGGACAGAGATACAGACAAACTTCAAAAGCAGTCTTGTTGGTTGGATTGTGGCTATTACTGGAGTGTATGTGATGGAGGTGGAAAACAGAGCAAAATGAGGAGGATCTTTGGGGCTCCCTCCAGCAGAGATGCAGAGGAACCTCAAGCGATGATTCCAAAGGGGTAGCCGTGTTAGTCTATTGTAGAAAGACAACAGAGTCCTGTGGCACTTTTAAAGACTAACAGATTTATTTATCGCATGAGCTTTCGTGGGAGAAAATCCCACTTCGTCAGACGCTTTGAAGATAGGAAAGTTACAGAGTGGGAGGAAATTAAATGCAGGGGAGTGTATGAAATTTCCTCCCACTCTGTAACTTTCCTATCTTCAAAGCGTCTGACGAAGTGGGATTTTCTCCCACGAAAGCTCATGCGATAAATAAATCTGTTAGTCTTTAAAAGTGCCACAGGACTCTGTTGTCTCAAGCGATGAGTGAGAGAAAAGAAGGATTACAGTAACAAGATGTTCTGCTAATTGAATGACACCACATCGTCTGTAGTTTCTCAAGTTTCTGTCATAATACTAAGGAGAAAGCAAAGTAGAGCTACTTTGGGGTCAGGTGACTTCTTTGGTACTCATTGGCTGTTACGTCTACTAAGGCAAGCTGCTACTCATGATTACATGCTTGTCTGCCCTTCCCACAAGCATGCTACTGTTAGGCACCTTTGTGCTTTAGAACAGTGGTTCTCAATCGCTGTTGGGACACATTACTGTGCTGCCACACAGTAGCAAATGTGTTGCAGGTAACCAGGGAAATGGCTGGATTTGGCCTGGGAAGAGTGGTGTGGTGTGTCCTGTCGGGTCGCGCTATGCCACCAACTGTGCCATGACCCGCAAAAGGTTGAGACCCACTGCATTAGAAGATCTTATTAGGCATCTATCTTCATCTTCAGGTGCCTAAATATTTTTTAATATCTGTCCTTTTGTATTTTCTCCCACACTGCCCTTTATATGCAACGGGAAAGTCATAATCTGTAAAGCCACCACCTTATCCTCCTCCTTTAAAATTCACCTCTTCCATTATGTGTATAGGAAACCCGATCACCCACCCCTTCAATCCCCCCCATACCATATAATAATAGCTAGGTTACTAGCACATTGTGATTACTGCTACTAATTGTCTACAAAGTGTGCATACAGATCTAGTTTTTTCAAGCAAATTAATTATTTTTGAGATGACTTTTTTTCATTGTCTTCATTATGGTTATCTATATAACTAAACCACAGTTGTATATATGCACGGCGGGACATGGACGCAGCTCCTGCACGCGCATATAACTGACACAGCTGTGCGCGCGCAGCAGCTGAATCCACGTCCATGCCGTGCATAAACCTGTGGATTAGGTAGCTCGCGTGCACGGCTGCCCTCCTGCCAATTTGCGATTCTTTAGAGAATCGGGGGTTTACTGGTGATGAAAGATCAGAATCTGTGCCTGGGCTGGTACATTTTCATTACTGTTTTGGAAGATTGCTTACATCTTCAAATCACTTTGGGCCTTCTCTTGTTCTCAAAACAGTTATATAACTTCACTGAAATACCTCCTGATATACACCGTGTCCTATATCCATTAGGTTGAATAGCAAGAAGTTGCTTCTGTTTTCTGAAATGACAGGAAAGTGATACTGAAGTTGTTGAAAGGAGATTTTGAAAATAATTCTTCAGTCCTTGTTTACTATATGGACCAATGGTTTACATATTTATATACAGTTATGTGCTGTGTCAATGTGCTGTTACGGTTTGTTGTGCCGCTGCCAATGTGAACTCTGATTTCTTACTTTCTCAGTTGACTTATCTTCTGGCAGTTGGCATATTTGGCAGTGTGTGTGTGTAAATGAAACTGCCTTGCATTTAGCAAGTCTTACATTAAAAGGGATTTTTAAAACAGATTGTTCTGTCTTCTGGTAAAAAAAAAAATCTAGATTTTTGAAAGCAAAATTACATAACCAGGTTGCATCAATTTGTTGTAATTAATGCCCTGAGTTACTTTAGACAAAGTTAATGTTCTAAATAATTTCTTCTGCATCAAATAATTGTCTGATTAGGTAGAGAACTGATTTTATACTTAGTTTTAAAAAATCCTGGAAAACTTTTACATAGTGAAAACAAATTAAAAGTTTTTGTATTTTTATGAGTAAATCTGTATTTTATTTTATTTCTGAAATATTATACTCCCAATATAAGATGTGCAATTAAACTTTTACTTTTGAGGCTAGAAATTAAAATAAGCCTGATTTTCTTTATCTTCATCTCATCTGCTTTGCGTTTAACATATCTTTCTGAACAAAGACATGTTTGTAAAGGATATTAAGTTTTGTTTGGCCTTCCTCTCCATTTAAAGTACTCAGTGGACCCTAATGTGAAGTTATGATCCCCTAGACTGATTGATATATAAACATAAGACAGATGGTGTAGAGATGACTCTGATGATAATTCATTTTTCAGCTAGTCATGAAGATACTTTGATTACTGTGTGTTTAAGTAATTATAACAGTATTCAATGTTAGTCTTGTTAGTAGGGAACACATGGGAAACAAGTTACACGTTATTCATGCCCAACAAAGGATGCACTGTGGTGTGACCATTTTAATTCCTAATGCTAGATTGGAAACATAGAACTTTAAAATATGTCATACTGTAAAGTAAATAAATTAAACATAGACTGAATAAAAAGTTAAGTACATAGTTTTTTTTGGCATAAATATTTGTTTTGGAAAATATTTGTTAGAATATGAAAGAAACTAGTATGTTCGAATTAAGGTTTCACTTTGCATGCAGCTCATTAAAAAGTCACATGGCTTGTTTTTAGTTTTACATGAGTCCTAGATATAAAGCAGTTTGCTTGATTCCTTGAGTAAAGCATTTTAAGTACTGAGAAAGAGATAAACAGCACCCATAAGTGTTATTTAGGAAACACACTTTGGTCTAAACATTTTGTATGCAACCATCTAATGGCAGTGAGTAACATTTATAGAAAATGTTGATAATGTTTAGTTGACAGTAAATCATTAGCACTTAAATAACACAAGACTGTTTATTTTTAAAAAGTCATATCACTCTTTCTTGACCTGGCTTTCGAAACAAAATTACATAGTTTCAATTTTACATTGTTTATTTCATAGTTTTTTAATGTCTGTTTCTATAATAGGATAATTGACCGTTTAGATGGTGTTCGTTTGTTGTGGTCGTTGTTGAAAAATCCTCATCCAGATGTTCAAGCAAGTGCAGCGTGGGCTATCTGTCCCTGCATTGAAAATGCTAAGGTGAGAAAATATTTACTAAAATGTAATTGTTTATGGACCATAATTACCGTTTTCTCATGATTTTCAATAATAAATTTTAGTCTGCTAATTAATTCCCTTTACTTGAATTTTTAATTACTTTAAATAATTTTGTTTATTTATTTGAATGTTTAAACACAGCTATAGAAACCATCTAGTGCTCAATATAGTGATCTAGTTGTCCTTAACTATACTTTCTCTGTTTGTAAAATGTAGTCTTTATAACTGTGTAACCAGATCTCTGCATAACATTCCCAGTAAAGCATCCTGAAAGGTGCTAGTCTAACAATAATGGAAATAAAAGTGTTCTGTTAATAGCCTGTGGACAGCACAGGTAGTGGCTCTCCTCTGCCCTACATACCTCAGCCATGTTCTCGAGGGACCGCCTTTTGGCTGGAGAGCATATTTCAGTTTCCATGCCAATGAAATCCTTAGATTCTCTGCTCAGACTGCCAACAAAATGTGCCAGTTGTGAATGGTCGTTCTTTGTGCACAGCTGACTACAGCACAAGAACTGGACTATTAATTTATTTCACATAGACTACCAAACAGTGATAAAAAGGTGATTTTTTTTCTTTGCTAATCTAGAATAAATTGGAACCAATGATCAGTGGTATAGTAAATATGAAAGGTTTTGTTTCTTTTCAGTAGTTCCTTAAAATATCTTGTTTCACTAACACTTGTACAAGGCTACAGTGATTTCGTTCAATTTCTAGTGCATGACCCCATTAACACAAGTTTTGATTTCCCTTTGTATTCTGTCACTGATATAAATCATTCTGCACAGTGTTTAAGGACTTGATCCTGTGAGGCGCTGAAGTCTCCTCAGGAGTACTAAATCAGTAATACTCAAATTGAGGCTCACAAGCCACAAGTGGCTCTTTAATATTCTCCTGTGACAAAGTACTATGTCATTTAATTATTAACCAATCTAAGTTAGTAATCAGTCAGTATGGTTTTTCTGTTATTAACCAATTGTAGTTGATAAAATAATAATACTTGGTCAGTCATTTTGCTGTGAGAATGAGAGAGAGAGAGAGAGAGAGAGAGAGAGAATGAAACAATGAATTCGCATTACTGTCTCTTTTGGGTAATGCTGATCGCTGATTTGGCTCCTGAACCACTGAAGTCTGAGCATCACTGTACTAAATGCTCTTTACTCCTATTGAAGTCAACATTTCTTAGGGGGAACTCAGGAACTTAAAGAACCAACTATTTCTGGGAATCTTCCTTTCTTTGTAGTGTTTGATAAACACCATAAAACAATTGAAGGGTCATTTCTCTTGACTTTGGCTCATAGCTTCAGCATCTTTCAGTTTCCCACGCTGACTTCTCTAGACTACTTACCTGCCCCTTTTTTTAAATTAAAGTAATTCTGAATTGTATTTCCCTCTCCTTTTTATTGACACACTTTTCTCTTAAGATTTGATGCGTCAAATGATATGTCACATGTATTTCACTTCTTTCAATAAACAGATGCACCTGCCCATATCTTAGAATGCTACTACTTATGCATGTTGCCTGATAGCAAAACTTTTTGTTGTACAATTGAGTAGGCCCCCGTCATCAGTACTTAGGGACTCTACCGTGTGCTTTTTAGCTCACTTGGCTCTTTTAGTTGTATTGCCATAAACCCACATCCTACCCCACCCTTGAAATTCCTTTCAAAGATTTTTTTTTTCTTGGGATATAGAGGGAAATGGAACAGATATTGTCATCTTAGGCTACATTAACTTTCTCTTGGCTTTTTCACTGGGTTTGTGATGAATGGGAAGCTATGCAAATCATCAGCCCAGCTCTGCTCTCACCTCTCTCTGCCTCCTACAAAATTTCAGATCTCTGACCCCACAGAGAGCTCTCTGTGGGGAATGGAGGCACAGTGACATAGGGGCACTTTCTGACATGCTTTCCTTCAAGAAGCATTGAATGGGAGAAGATCCACATAAAAGGACAATTATAGCAGCATAAGGGAGTCACAGATGCTGTTGGTATGATTCAAAATTATTGATTTAGTTAGTTAATATTTACCTATTTACATAATCTTCCAAGAAATGTCATACACTTGTTTCTTCTGTATATACTGTGAGATAAGATGGAGGCTGTGGCTTTAAAAGAAGCTTAGATATTGTGGCTTCCCCAGCTCTCATCTAGTTTTGCATGTAGGCTGTATGGGGAGTAAGTGTGGGTCTGGATTTGACTTTGACTTCTTTTTATTTGTTTGGGTGAGCTGCAGTGGTTCTTATATGCATAATGTGAGTTATGGAGGGTGAAGCAGAAAGAAAATGCCCATTGTAACCTATATTTTGAATATATGAATTTTTATAATTGTGCCATACAGCTGAGTAGCCATTTTCCTGCACAGACACCTAATGTACATGGAACTCAGAAGTTGTTTTATAAAATTCATATTTGTTTTGTGCTGCACCTGAGTTCAGTGTTCATTGAATCACTGTAGTTTTTTCTATACTGAAATAAAATACATTTCCATAACTTTTACAACAATCAATTAAAAAATACACTAGTTTAGATGTTGTAGCAGAGTTATTGTGCTGGATCTAATCTATTATACTGACAGAGCCTCTTTTTCCATAGTATCTAAGCATCTAACAATCTTTAATATATTTATCCTCACAACTTCCTTGTGAGATAGGAAAATGCTGTTTTACATCCATTTTACAGATGGGGAGCTGAAATGCAGAGGAACTAAGTAACTTGCTTGAGGTCCCACAGGAAGTGTGTGGCAAAGTAGAAAATTAAACCCGGGTGCTGTGAATCCTTGGCTAGAAGAGACCACATGTACACTATAGCAGTGGTTCCCAACCAGTGTGCCGCGGTTCATGAATAATCATGAGTTAATTTGAATATTTGTGAGTTTTAATGGTGGTGTGCCTCGAAGCAATTTGAAGGTATCAAGGTGTGCCGCGGTAGAGAAAAGGTTGGGAACCACTGCACTATAGTGCCTGATTTGGGTCACTATGCTGTGGAAAAGATATTCAATAAAAGTTAAAAAGTGTTGTTTGTTAATACCTATAAAATGATTTGGTTAATGTTATTTTGTTTGTGATAGATTGAAGACATTTTTAAATTAAGATGGAGGCTATACGGCTAATGTATAAACCTGTCCAACTCTAGAAGCTAGAAATAAGAGTTTGGTGGTCTGAAGTTAGTCAGTGTTTTTGTATATCACTAAACCACTCTGCACAAGGGATTCTGGAGTGGCCTGTGAATGACTTGTGAACAAAGCTGTTGCGAGTTGTGTGGCAAAGCACCCCACTTGGTCTTGCCAGGCAAAGGCCTGTGGTAAAACTGCCATGCCCTGGACAACTCCTTGGTTTTAACCCTCAGCTCTTCTCTGTTGGAGTGTTTGGGATGGCCTTGGTTTGGGCCTAGGGAATGCCTCTCCATCTCGGAGGTGTTGGGGTGAGTCTATAAGACTGTAAAGCCCAGATTCTGGGGAGAGTACCTTTCCCAGGCTCCATTGGTGAAGCTATAGTTGTGTTGGTCCAGGCCTGGGTGCGGGTGGTATCAGCCCCTCCCCAAGCTGGTGCCTGTTTTTTTTCCTGTTGCTGCTTCCTTATGAGAAGAATCACTATCTTCTATATGGGAGGAGAGTCTCTCCTCCTACTATTGCAAGCCTCCTGGTAGCTTGTGTCTCCCCACCCCTCGAAGGAGGGGTTTTAGTAGGCCTGGAATAGCTTTACATTGGACACAGGTGCCTCTAATTGACCTCGCCCCTGCCTACAGGTAAAGGGGCTTTCAACACACTAGGGCTGACATATTTGCCCTCAAATACCCTTTTGTAGCTGTCTAGTCTGCCTTTATCACAGTAGGCATTAATATGAATCAGGCAGTGGAGCAGAGTGAGAAAATTTGCTCAACACCTGCCAGTGCTACTAGTTTCCCAGTGTCATGAGCAGTAAATTAATTTACAAAATGTATATATAAATTATAAATACATTAATACACACCTCTTTTACAGAGCAGGATAGAGGAGCTGTGTAGGTCCTTAATTCAAAAGAATGATTTTAATGGAAACAGATTTAGATGAATTTATTCATTAATTCAAAAAGTGAAAACCATTACTGCAGCAAGACGGGTGATAGAATTTAGGTGTCCTGTCCAAGAAATGCAAATAATTATGAAAAAGTGCAAGAAAAGTATACTCAACTCTGTTGATATTGGAATATTAAAGTTTGGGGTTTGACATATACAGCCTCAAAAAAACATTATTTATGCCTTTCTCCCAAAGCACAGCAATTCAAACAGAAAAATGTAGCAAAACTCCACAAAGGATTTATTAATGCTATTGTGAAGTTCATCCAGGGGTTACAGAGAATGGCCCTTCACACCACTGATGGTGACACTGTCAATATATTTTTTTTAACTGATGAGTTAAAAACAAAATTTTCTGACAGAGCAACCTTTAAATAGAAAATCCTGGGATTTAAAAAAATTGCCTTTGGGATTTTACCTCTCTCTTTGGCTGCGTCTATACTGGTAAATTAAGTCGACTTAAGCTTGGCTTAAGTCGACTTAATTTGCCCTGAGTCTACACTACACTTTTGCTTAAGTCGACTTAAGCAGCTTGCTTAAGTCGACTTAAGGAAATAAAGTCGACTTAATGAAAATTAAGTCGACTTTATTAAACCAGCTTTCTACTCGACCTAAGGCTTAACTCCCATCTAAGGCATTTGTCCAGAAGGACACAAGTTAAAGTATGGATACAACATCAAATTCTTAACTTCTAATCAAAATAGAATTCCTAGACATAAACTATATAATCATTCCCAGCAAATTACTACCTTTCTATTGATACCAAACATGACATAGGTCCTATGGATTATAGCATTTATGAGATATCCATAAAAAATAATATCATAAATGCTTCCCTAAATCCAGACAGTATCACACCATGTCCACATGCCCTGCCCTTTGGGGGGCATGCCAGGCTCCCCCTGTTCCCCCCCTGGCAGGGAGGGCATTGGTGTAGTCCTGGGGTAGCCCTAAGTTGACTTAGGGCTATCCCAGGGCTACACTGGCTTAATTCAACTTTAGAAAGTCGAATTAAGCCTTAGGTCGAGTAAAAAGCAGGTTTAATAAAGTCGACTTAATTTTCATTAAGTCGACTTTATTTTCCTTAAGTCGACTTAAGCAAGCTGCTTAAGTCGACTTAAGCAAAAGTGTATTGTAGACTCAGGGCAAATTAAGTCGACTTAAGCTTGGCTTAAGTCGACTTAATTTGCCAGTGTAGACGCAGCCATATAGATGCCTATTACCCCCCACCTCTGTCTGTTTTTTACACTTGCTCTCTGGTCACCCTATTGAAGACCTACATTGAGGCTTTATGGGGAAGCTGAAGGCTAAGCAATCATGCAGACTATGTATCACTTGCCTGTTATGAAAGAAAATCTCTATGTTGGTTCCATATAAGTCAACACGGAAGGCTAGGGCGGAATGGAAGGCAGGGGCCATGAGATTGGAATTTATGCAGATCGAGTGACCTCAACAGTTGCAAAAGTGGCATGCAGAACATATGACTTCTACTCTAGCCCATTATTGTAGCACCATTGGTGGAAAACGTGCTACTCACTTCTTCATGCCATGTGATTACTCAGGTTTTATGTAGGAGAAGTGCATTTCACTGTTAGAGAATCATTTTAATAATGCTATGTGTGTAAACCTACAGTGGACCTTTTAATAAAGAAGTTTTTTGGGTTTGTATAGCTTTCTGATGTTTATAAAATAAAAATATTGCCAGTTACTGTTTTATATTCGTGATGATAGGTGGTTTCCACCTTTCAATAGTAAACAATGTTAGAATACCAATTTCAGCAGTTGCCAAACTTTTCTGAATACTGTACATAAAGTTACTCTTTTTGTTCTATATGCCTTTTTGGAAAAAATGTCACTTTATAAATATAAATATTTGTTACCATGTTTTGGGGTTAAACACACATGATGTCAAAATTCCATATATGAGCACATATAGTACTTTCCTGTTTCCTTGTTTTCTTTGCTATGCTTCTTGCATCTGCCTACAGAAACCTTGGAAGTTTGAAGTTGATAATCTTATTACTTCCCTTCCATTTTCCTATTTTCCCCTGTAAACATTGTAATTTTTTACACATCAACTAGATTCTACTTCCTTATGTTATGTTAATTGTAAGGAATTTGTTCTTATTTTGTATAATTTTGAAACCATGCAAACTAAGAGCTAGACTTTTCTAATATTAAATGCATTTATAAAATGTATTCCTGTTCAGTGAAGGAAGATCTGGACCTGTCTTATAAAGAAGACATTAATTATTATCAATAATAATAATTAATTCATTTTCCTGGTAGGGTCAACAGTGTGATAGGTTCTGTAACAGCATAAAAGAAGACATGACCCTAGCCAAAAATGGCTTTCACTTGGTAATAAAATGTTTTAAAGTTGTCTGATTTAGAAGTGATACTTTTCTGCAGCCCAACATCTCTCACAATTCTGGACATCTGGCTGCTCTTCTCTCTCTGCAGCTCAAGGGCATAGATCAGCATTTTGTCTTGTCACACGGTCTTGTCACACCCCTCTGTTTGCTGCCAGATTCTTTGCTTCCACAGTAGAAGACAGTAGTAGTTTCTTTTGCTCCCACACTTGCTCTAGTTTAACTTTTCTACCCAGTTTTTTGAACAGTAGGGAGCAACGTTCTCTCTCCTTGATATTCATCATCTTTCAAGGGTGGTTAACACATCAGTGGTTTAACCCTCACTGAGCCTCAGGTGCAGTGTCTTCCTGTTCCTGCCACCTCCTGTGACTCTTACAGGCATGAGAGAGCAGCCAAGAAAGCATGAGGTTAAATCCAAGAGATGCTGTTTATGTGCAGCAGCGTTCCCAGGCTCAACAGATTCAGGTTGCAGGGAATTCACCTGTACCCCTTCCAAGGTGATGTCCTGATCAGCACTCCATTGTAGTCTGTAGTACTCATGGCCACATCTCAGACACTGAATCTCCTCTAGCTACACATCTTCATCATCAATGCCACGAAAAGTTATCTGGTTCCATTCACCAGAATAACTCACTGGGATCTAAATAGACACCTTGGTAGTGAAGATTTCCCCATCATTCGAAAGGTTTCAGAAAATCTGAAAACTTATTTTCTTGCTCCAGAGTCACAGGAGGCCTACTAAAGCCCTATTGCCTCCAACTGATAGGACTCTTGTTGCTGTGCATAGGGATCACTCCATGGGCACAATCATGCATCAGAAGTCTTCAAGCCATCATATTAAAGGAGTGGGAGTACCCCCAGGAACACTAGAAAGGATCATGCAAGAGTTCCAACATAGGTATTCAACTCCTTACAGTAGTGGTCAGCCCACAATGTTTGCAAAGACTTTCCATCTGCCTTCCAGACTCTTTAGTTTTCACAACTGACACCATCCTGGAGATGAGGAATTCAACTGGAGACCCAAACAGTCCAAGGCCTCTGCAGCCAGAAGGAAAAGGTTCACACAGCATAAGGTTCATGGCTAGAGCAGAAAGTGGTCAAGCTAGCTCTGTAAAGGCTCATCCCCACCCTATGGAGGGAGCTACATCCTGTTTCAATCAGACAATACAACAGTAGTCTCATATTTAAACAAATAAGGGGGAACGAATCCAGCTACCATCCAGAAACAATGGAAATAGTGAGATGAACAGAACAGTCCCTCCTTTCCATCAAAGCAATCCAACATCAGAGGGGGACCTGAATCAAAAGGCAGACTAACTCAGCAGGCACAGGATCAACTACTCTGAATGGTGTCTGAGTCAGGAGACACAATGTCATCGTTCAGAATTTCAGTCTCCCTTCAATCAACCTGTTTGTGGCTCATACACATGCAAAGAGGACAAAATACTTCATAAGGAAGGCAGTCCCAGATCTGTGGGCACAGATTCCTTATTTCACAAATGATTGCAGAGCCTATGTTACAAGTATCCACCCTTTCCACTACTAGGGGAAGGTAGTTCAGCAAATGAAATGAAAAAAGGCAGTGGCAACACTGATAACTCCTTATTGGCTAAGGAAATCTTAATTCTCAGACCCGGTAGAGCTGAAATGGGAGCCCCTTCTCCTGCTTCTGTGGAGGCTGAATAGCCCTTCCTTCAGACCTCAAACAGCTTCAGCTAACATCCCTGCTATTGAGAAGGGAGCACTAGAAGATTTCAATCTGTCTTCCATAGGGTGATCAGATGTCCTGATTTTATAGGGACAGTCCCAATATTTGGGGTTTTGTCTTATATAGGTACCTGTTACCCCCCACCAACCATCCTGATTTTTTCATACTCGCTATCTGGTCACCCTAGTCCTCCAGAGACATGAAGATATTGCTTTCATCTAGGAGAGTATTGACTCTAAAAGTGTACTTCTCTACCTGGTCCAGATTCAGCAACTGGTGCCAAAAGCACAATGAAAGTCCCAGTAATCCCGGAATTCTAACCATTCTGAACTTTTTCCAAGGAGGCATAGAAAGAGGCTTTCAGCTCTTGGTAGCATGCTCTTCAAAGGATCCTCAGGTTTCCTGGCAGACAATCCCACAGGGAGACAGGTTCTTTTGAGCAGTCTGACTAGCCACACCAGCAGTCAGGTCACTCTTCTGAAAATGGGACCTTGCACTAGTTTTGAAGGCCCTAACAAACCATCTCCCTTGTGAGGTGTAACCTCATCAGTTCTGCAGCCATGGGAACCTTCACTGCTTCTGAAGTGGGGTCTGGATTTGCCTCACTAATTCTTCAATGATGGGAATGTTATTAGCTTCAGAAGAGGGGCAAGAATTGCCTCTAAGTGCAGAAGTTTTTGAGTGCATAGTAGTGGTCAGGTGTGTAATATGACAAATGAATAGTGTGACAGAGCCAGGCCTGATGGCTACAGGAGGCTGGTCCTATTGAAAGAACAGGGGAGGAGCCTGCCCACTACTAAAGCCCCTCCCCCAGCCTAAGGGGAGGAGGCACTGGACCCAGCTTTCAAATGATTACGGGGGACAACAAATGAAATAACAGGAAACAGGTGTGAAGGTCAAAGGGTCAAAATAAGGGATTCAGAAGGGGACACCGAGCAGAGAACCACGGACAGCACCCACTGTACAGGAGGCTGGTGGAAGGCAGGTATATTAGCCCCAAGCTCAGCAAGTCCCTGTTCCCAGGGTAGCTGGGGCAGGGCTGCTTTGAGCCAATTAAGGCACCTGACCCTAATTAAGGCATCTAGGGCAATTGGAGCACCTGCCTCCAATTAAGGGTATAAGATGAAAAACCCTTGTAGCAGCCAGGCAGAGAGGGAGTTTTGGTGTGTTGTTTGCAGGTGGAGGTAGGAGCAGTGTTTGGTGTGTGGAGGAGAACAGAACGAAGAATAGTGGAGGAGAGCTTACCAGTAGCTGTTACTGACAGCATCTAGGAGGTACAGACAATGAGGGCAAGTTCTTAAGGCCCCAGGCCCAGCAGCCTGTGGGGTGAAGAGCCCAGCCCCAGGGCAGGAGGGACTGATGATCCATAGCACTGGAGGTTTGGAGGAGGGAAGACTGTGCCTCAGCTGGCTACCACAGCCTGAAGCGCAGGACCCATGGGGAACTGAGAGCGCTCAGTTTGCCACAATAGATATTTCCATATATAAATACTATGTTCCATGTATTCTCTAAACAACTGAAATAGAGCACTGTACCTGTTTTGTTAGTTACCCAAGAACATTCATAGATGGGACATAATATGTATTGTACTTTTTTAAAACTAAGGTCAGAATTTTGAAATGTATTAATTGGGCTGTGCTTTAATATGATAACTTATGAAATTGGCAATGGAAACTAAAAATGGACAGTTTCCATTAAAGTAAAGGTAGTCTAAAGATGACTTGATAATTACAGTTTATTTGCACAACCATACCATCACATTTTTGGGCAAAAGTGGTTGAAGTTGACAAATTAGCTTTGACATCTTAAGCTTTGAAAGATGTTCTAAATGTAAAATACTATTGATTTTTAGTGAAGAAGCTTTTATCTGTAAAATGAAGTATTTTTAAAGATAAATACAATGTGTTTTTGCAGTATAGTATTTAGTTTTCAAAGAAGAAGAGCAATGATCTCTTCAGAAGAAATGAGAGAGGAATCTGATTTCAAAAGAATGTTTTATATTAATGCCTGGACAAGTACTTTATTTCTCAATTTAGAGATGATGAGCTTTGTTTTCTCAATGGAAATTGCTACCTCATAATTAGGTGTAATATGGTAATAGGCAAACTTCAAAAGGGCCAGAGAACTTGCCATAAGAACCCCAACACTTATGTTTCGCCAAATCTATATTTTCTGAAAATTAAGCTAGAAATATTGCAAGATTTCTCTAGTTAGTGTTCCCAGTTAGACAACATCGATTTCAAAGTGAGGCTTTATGACAATATTTCTACTTCTATCAGGAGCCTGAAGTGTACAAATATTTTAAAATAAAAATTAATGAAAGAAAAGTTCACTAAATTTTGCTGATACGGTGTTGAATTTTTTTATTTGTGCTTGTGCGTGCGTATGTGTAAATGTAGGAGCTATTCTGAGAACACAATGTGAGATCATAAAAAATCCTTTTGGCTTTCTGGTCTACCTCTTACATTTAAAAAAAAAATCTTAACACTCTATCCTGTTTTTATAAGCTTTTTCATGTTCTTAATTTAAGATTTAAATATTATATTTCAGGTATCAATTTAGTAATAATTTGAAGGTACTTCTTGTTAACTTGGTAATAACTTTTTGTCCGAGGACGTTCTACTTTTTTATTTCAGCTGTGAATATCTCAGCGTTTGGCCCCTTAGTTTATTCAGACTAGTATACAATTGTATACAACAGGAAGTAGCCAAAATTTATCAAAACATACCTGTAGGACTTCACAGGGAAAATATGTTTATTTTAGTTATTGTCAGTGAATAATATTAATATTTTAATCTATGAAGTGGGTTGCTTCAAGTTATTCTGACAAGGCTCTATTCTTTCTGCCTTACTTATAATGAATAATTATTACTTCATGAGGACTGTTCAAGAAGTGAAGTACCACTTGATGAGTAAAGGTGGTTGAATGAATACCAGAATTAATGTGGTAAATTCACTCAAATACATTTTCTCTGTATTCAAATACTGACATTGTTTGGTAGTATAACAGTACAGTAAGATGCTTTCTAAGCTTTTCAATACAACATTAAAAGTTTATATTTATTTGACTAACTCCATATGTAATTCTTGAAAAAGAAAATAACAAGTATAACATAGTATATTTAAATGTGTTTAATATATTTGAAATGTAATAGTACATAAACGCTTATTATATCTTATATGTACAAAGTTAGTAGTTTAGCCTTAGGCTTGAAAAGGGACACTCTCTTCTCCATGTTTAATGTCAGAATTGTATTATTCCCCAATAGCAAAGTAACTATTGAGCCAAGATTTAGAAATAGTGTCATTTACATTTCTGTAATAAGATTTTAGGATAACTGGTGTATTTTAAAGCCTAACACACTAGCATTTGGCAATGACAAACCTTTTGAGTTTATCTTGCAGAAAGGTCATGTGTTGATTAGTTTAAAGTGCACTTTTATTATATAGCAGAAAGGTTGTATGTGTTATTCCTAATTCAGAAAGAAAATTGAGTATAAAGGCAATCTCTGAAGCCATAGATGATACTTTTGTTTTGTTATGAAAGCAATTTGTAGACATAACTGCCCTAGGCTACTTGGAACAACTTAATACTTTGTTTGGTAAAAGAACTACTAATAATATGAAAATCTATCTCATCATTAACATAAACATACTTTCATGAAAACATCTAAAATAAATGTGGCATTTGCATACAGAAGATATCTATATGTTACAATATACACAAATTCAAATTGAAACTTAATGAAGTAAGTAAAATATATGGTTTTGTTAAATAATACTAACAGATTAAATTTGTTGTTTAAATATCCTTGAAAGAAAATCTTTTCAAAAGGTCTTGTAAAGAGCATGGTATGACATACCAGATCTACAAACTCTTAGTTCTACTTCTTTCTTCTCATTATTCTCCTGATTTCCTGCTTCTCTGCTTTTCTTTTTTCCTTTCACAGACCAGCAGACTACATCCACAATCACATATGGGAAACTTTCCTGACATGTGGTTTCTACAATTTCCCTCTGCTTTTCATTACTGATAGAAGGTTCTGTCTCTGTTTCGCTGGTTTCACAATGGATTCCCAAGACTAAACTCTCTTCCTTACTACTGGATTGTTTATATAGTAGCATACCACCAGTTTAATTTCACTTTATACATTCTGCCATAGTAGATATTGGACCTATAGGCTGTAGTTACCATATAGGAGCCTGGAAATACTGAATTTTAACTTTTTAGAGATTTCTATATATCGTTACATCAGTGGGCGGGGCTGGGTCAGGTTATCCCCTACAAACAGGGGAGTTTGCGAGGGAGTTTGTGGGAAGTTTGTGTTTTGTGTAGCTACTATAGTGAAGAGGAGCCGTGCTGCTTGTGCCAGCACTGCTTCTGTCTCCTTCACCTGTGCCTGTATCCAGACAGACATACTGACCGTGGATATCTCTACCCAGATCCTGGTGTGGACTTGCAAGGACTGTGGCCTGCATTTCCCACTCTCAGACGGTCAGGCTGGGGAGATCATTCAATGTGACAGGTGTCTCCTGGTGGAATCTCTCAGGAAGCAGGTGGGGGAGTTACAGGAGGAGGTGGCCAGGCTCAGGAGTATCCATGCCCTGGAGAAGTTCCTGGATAGCATCCATGAGGAAACATGCAAGGATGAAGAAACTATCCAGAGGCAAAGGACTGCTGCCACACCCTCGGAGAAGGATGAGATGGCTCAAGCAGAGGGTGGACACTGGCAGCTGGTTACTTCTGGCAGCAGACAGTGCTCCACCCCTGCTCCCATCCCACCATCCGTTGTGGTAAAGAACCGCTACACAGCACTACAGATGGGAGATGAGGTGGAAGAGGAGAAGCCATGCACCCCCTATGTTGGGAGGATCACAACCATCACACCCAGGAGAAAACGTCGGGTTGTGGTGGTTGGGGACTCTCTTCTGAGGGGATGGAGGCACCCATCTGTCGCCCAGATGAGGCCTCTTGGGAGGTATGCTGCCTGCCAGGGACCCGTATCCGAGACGTTACGGAAGGATTGTTGAGCATCATCCGTCCCTCTGACTACTACCCCATGCTACTCATCCATGTGGGAACCAATGATACTGTGAGAGGTGACCCTCTGCAGATCAAAGGTGACTACAGGGCTCTGGGAGCATGGGTGAAGGAGTTTGGTGCATAGGTGGTGATCTCCTCGATCCTTCCAATCAAGGGTAGGGGCCCGAGCAGAGACAGATGCATCCTGGAGGTGAATGCCTGGCTGCGGAGATGGAGGGGTTTGGCTTCCTCGACCATGGGGTGCTGTTTCAGGAAGAAGGACTGCTAGGCAGAGATGGACTCCACCTATCCAGGAAGGGGAAGAGCGTATTTGGAAGCAGACTGGCTAACCTGGTGAGGAGGGCTTTAAACTAGGTTCGAAGGGGGAAGGTGACCAAGGCACACAGGTAAGTGAAACTGAGGGAAACCTGGGGGAAGGGATGGAAATTGGGGGGTGCTGAGGCTGTAACAGCAGGAATAAAAGAGAGGGTAGTTGGAACTGGGGTGGGGGGGATCAAATAATTGTTTTTTATTTCCTGATGAAGTCATAATACCTCAGGCGAGTGGGGAAGGAGGACACCGGGAGAAATTGCAAGGAGGAAGATGCGACAGGAGGGAGAATCGACAGGGCAAAGTAGGGCAATCGGCCCGGTATCTTAGGTGCCTGTACACAAATGCGAGGAGCCTGGGAAACAAGCAGGAAGAATTGGTGGTACTGGCACAGACAAGGAACTATGATATAATTGGAATAACTGAAACATGGTGGGATAGCTGGCATGACTGGAGCACTGCCATGGATGGATATAAATTCTTCAGGAAGGACAGGCAGGGAAGAAGGGGGGAGGAGTAGCGCTCTATGTAAAAGAGCTGTATGACTGCTCGGAGCTCCACTATGAAAGTGGAAACAAGATGGTTGAAAGTCTGTGGGTTAAGTTTAGGGGAGAATGCAACAAGGGGGATGTTGTGGTGGGTGTCTGCTACAGACCGCCAGACCAGAAAGAGGTGGTGGATGAGGCGTTCTATGGACAACTAACAGAAGCTTCCAGATCGTCGCAGGCCCTGGTTCTTATGGGGGACTTCAATTATCCTGCCGTCTGCTGGGAAGATAATACAGCAGTGCACAGGCAATCCAGGAAGTTTTTGGAGAATATTGAGGACAACTTCCTAGTACAAATGCTGGAGGAATCAACGAGGGGCCTTGCACCTCTAGACCTATTGCTCACAAACAGAGAAGAATTGATCAGGGAAGTAGAAGTAAATGGCAACCTGGGCAGCAGCGACCAAGAGATGGTAGAGTTCCTGATCAATGGAAGGAAGGAAAGAAGCAGAACACACACCCTGGACTTCAGAAAAGCAAATTTTGGCTCCCTTAGGGAGCTGATGGGCAGGGTCCCATGGGAGGCTGATCTGAAGGGGAAAGGTGTCCAAGACAGCTGGCTGTATTTTAAAGAAACACTGTTAAAGGCACAGGAAGATAACATTCCGATGTGCAGAAAGAACAGCAAATGTGGACGGCGACCAGCGTGGCTTAGCAGGGAACTCTGCGGGGAGCTGAAACATTAAAGGGAAGCTTACAAGAAGTGGAAGCTTGGACAGATGACAAGGGAGGCGTATAAAGATATTGCTCGGGACTGCAGGGATGAAATCAGAAAGGCCAAAGGACAATTGGAGTTGCAGCTAGCAAGAGATGTGAAGGATAACAGAAAGGGGTTCTATAAGTATATCAGCAACAAGAAAAGGATCAGAGGTGGTGTAGGTCCCTTACTGAATGGGGCAGGCATCCTCGTGGAGGATGATGCAGAAAAGGCTGAAGTACTCAATGCTTTTTTTACTTCAGTCTTCACAGGGAGGGCCAGCTCCCAGGCTACTACACGGGGTAACGCGGAATGGAGAGAAGAGCGGCCCTTGGTGATGGAAAGTCAGGTTAGGGAACACTTAATGAAATTGGATATGCACAAGTCCATGGGGCCGGATGAACTGCATCCGAGGGTGCTGAGGGAGTTGGGGGAAGTGATTGCAGAGCCGCTGGCCATTATCTTTGAGAACTCGTGGCGAACAGGGGTGGTCCCGGAGGATTGGAAAAAGGCAAATATAGTACCTATCTTTAAGAAAGGGAAAAAGGAGGATCCGGGGAACTACAGACTGGTCAGCCTCACCTCAATCCCTGGGAAAATCATGGAGCAGGTCCACAAGGAATCCATCCTGAAACACTTGGAGGAAAATAGAGTGATCAGGAACAGTCAACATGGATTCACCAAGGGCAAATCGTGCCTGACCAATCTGATTTCCTTCTATGATGAGATGACTGGATTTGTGGATGCAGGAAGAGCCATTGACGTGGTATACCTTGACTTTAGCAAGGCTCTTGATACGGTTTCCCACAGCATTCTCGTCGGCAAGTTAAGGAAGTATGGGTTGGACAAGTGGACCGTAAGGTGGATCGAAAACTGGTTAGATCAACTGGCTCAGCGGGTAGGAATCAATGGCTCGATGTCTGGTTGGCAACCGGTAACGAGTGGAGTGCCCCAGGGGTCGGTCCTGGGGCCGGTTCTATTCAACATCTTCATTAATGATCTTGATGATGGAATAGACTGCATGCTTAGTCAGTTCGTGGATGACACCAAGTTGGAGGGAATGGTAGATACTCTGGAGGGCAGGGACAGGATCCAGAGAGACTTGGACAAATTGCAACATTGGGCCAAAAGAAACCTCATGAGGTTCAACAAAGACAAGTGCAAAGTTCTGCACTTAGGACGGAAAAATCCCATGCACTGCTACAGGCTGGGGACCGATCGGCTAAGTTGCAGTGCTGTAGAAAAGGACCTGGGGGTTATGGTGGATGGGAAGATGAATATGAGCCAACAGTGTGCCCTTGTTGCCAAAAAGGCCAATGGCATATTAGGCTGCATCAGTAGGAGTATTGCCAGGAGATCGAGGGATGTGATAATTCCCCTCTATTCGACACTGGTCAGGCCGCATCTGGAATACTGTGTCCAGTTTTGGGCTCCCCACTACAGAAAGGATGTGGACAAATTAGAAAGAGTCCAGCGGAGGGCAACAAAAATGATTAGGGGCCTGGGGCACATGACTTATGAGGAGAGACTGAAGGAACGAGGCTTATTTAGTCTACAGAAGAGAAGACTGAGGGGAGATTTGATAGCCACCTTCAACTACTTGAAGCATTGCTCCAAAGAGGAGGGAGCTAGGCTGTTCTGGAGAATAACAGAGGACAGAACAAGGAGCAATGGTTTCAAATTACAGCTGGGGAGGTTGAGGTTTGATATTAGGAAAAACTTTCTCACTAGGAGGGTGGTGAAGCATTGGAATGGGCTATCTAGGGAGGTGGTAGAATCTCCATCTTTGGAGATTTTTAAGGCTCGGTTAGACAAAACCCTGGCTGGGGTGATTTAGGGAGAGTGGTCCTGCCTTTTAGCAGAGGGTTGGACTAGATGACCTCGTGAGGTCCCTTCCAACCCTATTATTCTATGATCCCATCTTCATGAAACATCCTTGCCCTTTGATAGCATGCAAGGAAATCTAAGAGAATTTGAACCATCCATAGAGGCAGGAGCATTTGCAGGGAGTCCCAATCTTTCATTTCAAGGTGATAGAACTGTAGCAGGCAGAGCAGGAAACAGAGTTGGATAGTGCAGACATGTTCAGTATAAACTTTTGCAGAAATATCCTTGCAAGTTGTGATGGGAGAATGGCCATCCACCATCCTTCTGCTTCTCTACTTAGCTATGTCCCCTTCCAACTCTTGGAGCCTTCACCCTCCAGTATACTTGTTAAGAGGAAACATTTTACAAAATTACTACTCCTTCCTTCCATGCCCTACCCTAGATCTTTCCATTAGTACTAGAGGAGAGCATAATAATCATACAGAATGAATTTCCAGACTGAAATATTCCATTGTGACTGGTCATCTGATATCTTTGGGCAGTAATTTTAAAGTTTTCAGGGAAAGGAATGATTTTCCAACAAGAAATCTTGCTGCTAAATATAATAAAGGCAGAATATAATGCAAAGCAGTGAATATAATAAAGGTAAGCTAGCCCTATAGCCTATACTTCTCAAGGACTATTCTTTTGAGGAGATGCTTCATCAAATGGTAAAGTCTCTCCTCCAGAAAGGGCAATAGAACAGGTGCGACCACAACATCGAAGGCTGATGGATGAAGGCCAATTCTTGATCAGTCACAACTAAACGTATTCATACAAAAACTTAAATTTTGTATGGTAACACTCGCATTAATAATTCCCTCTCTGAAGGATGACGTGGTTTATGACTCTTAACATGAAAAACAGTTCTTTCATCAAGACATTTACCTATTCTGTAGAAGGTTCTTTATTGGGCAAGACTACTTCCAATTCAGAGTTCTACTATTCAGAGTAACTACAGCACACAGAGTCTTTATAGTCTTTCAGTAGTGGCTGCTTCCAAGAGAAAACATCTTTATTGTCTTTCCACTTCTTGACTAATGGCTTCTGTTGGGCAGATCCATCAGGGAAATACAGTTGTATGACCCTAGTCCTACTCCATCTACTATCTTCCCTGGAAATCTGTGTCAACCATGAAAAGTCTACTTTGTCTCCCACAAAGTTGACTTTTCATGGTTGAGACAGATTTCCAGGGAAGATAGCCTTTGATAGTCTCCCACAAAGTCCATAGATTTCATAGGAGTGATCCTGGACTCAACTACTGCAAAAGCCTATCTCCCACTGAAGAGATTTCAGTCCATGTGCAATTTTTTAAAACAGGTCACTCTCAGACTACAGTCAGGATAGGTCTTTCCCTCCTCCCACATGACCTTATGCATTCACCAGGCTTCATCCCCACTGCCTACAAACCTGCCTTCATCAGTCTCTTAACCAGACAGCATCAATTAATCCAGATCAATCATCATAATTGTTACTTGGCAATGCTGTGGCATCTTTTGCCTGTACGGCTGCTGATGTCTGATTTTTGACCAGAAAGTCTGATTGAAAAGGGATCTGTGCGGTGTCCAGTCAGTACTGCTGACAAGACACCAAATTCCAGTTATTGCAGTAACTACTATCAGGCTCTGCCACTGGGTTGGCGGATAGAGCAGCTGCTGCTGGAGGAGCTCAGCAGATGGAGAGAAACTGAATCTCAGGAACTGGCTCCTGGCTCTGGTAGAGAGGGAGATACTGGCACCAGATGGGGGAGGGATCCTGAGCATGTGTGGCATTTGAGAAGTGGGGCTAGCAGTTGGGCTTGCTGCCCATGACAGCCTGCCCTGCCTTCTTAGCCACCTAGAGCCATGACTCTCTTTAGTCCAGGAGTCGGCAATCCCCAGCATGCGTGCCAAGGCTGGCACACGTGCCTATTTCCAGCAGTACACAGAGCTCCCAGCCCTGCGGTGCTGTGGCTCCTTCCCCCCTGCTGACCCTGCCCCCAGCAGGGTCTGGGTCCGCTCCCTTCCCTGCTTTCCCCAATCCCTGGGGGGGGGGGGTGGCGGGCGGGCCAGCAGGGAAGAGTCCACACATGTGGTTCTAGTCCCCTGTTGTTCTCGATCCCCAGTGGGGGAGGCAGGGTCAGCAGGGAAGAGCACACGTGATTCCCCTCCTCTGTTAGCCCCAATCCCCAGTAGGGAGGCAGGACCAGAAGGGAAGAGCATGGGGATGGGCCCCTCCACTGGCACCTGCAAATGTTACCGACCCCTGCTTTAGCCCCTCGCTCTAGGGACCGACCTCTTCTCCACCTTGCCATGTCCTGATTGAGCAGGCAGGTAGGCTTCACATCAGCTCTTCCCAGACTGGGTCTGCAGGTGGCAGGTGAGTCCCAAGAGTGCGGGTCGGACTGTAGTTTCCAGTTCTGAAAATCAATCCTACTTGCTTGGTGGACCAATCCAGAGAATGTTTAAGTAAGAATTCCATTCCACACACCTAGACCCAAGATCACAATTGTTACTAATGCTTCCCTCTTAGGATGGAGCCTATATGGACAATTACACTGTACAAGATACCTGGACTTCTCAGGAGGCACATCAACTTAGTGCAACTAAGGGAAGTCTGTTTGGCTAGCTGAACGTTACTTCCAGTCACCTGATACAAACATATGCAGGTTATGCCGAACAAAATGTCAACTGACTTCTACATAAACAAATGGGAGAATAAGATCTCTTTTCTTCTGTATCAGCCTCTGGAACTGGTGTATCAGAAACCACATAACCTTCTTGGCACTATACCTACCAGGTATGCAGAACTCTTGATAAATCATCTGAGCAGATACTTTTTCATAGACCACAAGTGGCAGATTCCTGATTGCATTCTGAATGAAATCTTCATGCAGCGAGGAGCACTGTCTTGGAGTCTCTTGCCTTACAAGGGAAAAATAAACTGCCCCTGTATGGCTTCAGAGCAGCTCTGCAGTTCAAAAAGTGATGCGCTGCCCTGGAGGGCCACCTCAGATATGCCTTCCTTTCCATCCCATTAATACCACAAGTCCTGCAAAAGAACTGTTATGACAGGGCTCAGGTTATCCTCATCATGCCCAACAGGCCAACATAACCTAGACTTTTTATTAGTTTTGGTCAAGGGGTCAAGCTCTACCTGCACAGAGACTTTCTAAATAGATCTCTGACTGCATCATCCTTTGTTACCAGCAAGATCACATCTGTTCCCATAAAGAGGTGCTTCCCAATATGCCATTCGACTTTGTGGCAACAAGAGCACGCTGTTGACTCATATCCAGCTTCCTGTCCATCATAACCCCCAGGTCCTTTTCTACAGTGCTGCTACTTGGCCAATCGGTCCCCAGCCTGTAGTAATACATGGGATTTTTCCGTTCTAGGTGCAGACTTTGCACTTGTCCTTGTTGAACCTCATGAGATTTCTTTTGGCCCAATGCTCCAATTTGTCTAGGTATCCCTGAATCTTATCCCTGCCCTCCAGAGTGTCTACCATTCCCCCCAGCTTGGGGGGGAATGTGTATCTGTATTCTCATCCTCCGTCTCCTCTACTGCATATTATGACCAGATTCATGGAACTGAAAAGGAATTTGAGAGGTATTGGTCCACACTGCTCCTTTATACAGTTGGTTTGAAGCACAAGAAGAACAATCAAACTTAGCCTGGAATACTCCACACAGGAGATCCACTTTCTGGACATTACAGTGCAAATTAGAGATGGACACATAAACACCACCCTATACTGAAAACCTGTTGATCGCTATAGTTACCTACATCCCTTGAGCTTTCATCCCAGACATACCACACGATCCATTGTCTACAGTCAAGTCCTAAAATATAACCACATTTGTTCCAATCTTTCAGACAGAGACAGACACCTTCAGGATCTCTGTCAAGCATTCTTAAAACTACAATACCCACCCATGGAAGTGAAGAAACAGATTGACAGAGCCAGACAGGTACCCTGAAGTCAACTACTATAGGAGAAGCCCAAGAACGAAAACAACAGAACGCCAGTGGTCATTGCCTACAACCCCCAAGTCAGACCTCTACAGCACATCTTCAAGGATATGCAACCTATTCTACATGATGATCCCTCACTCTCTCAAGCCTTGGGAAACAGACCTTTCCTCGCTTACAGACAGCCCCCCAACCTTAAACAAATACTCACCAGCAACTACAGACCAAACAACAGAAACATTAAAGCAGGAATATATCCCTGCAACAAACCATGTTGCCAGCTTTCCCCATATATCTACACAAAAGACACCATCACCGGACCTAATCAAGCCACCTACACCATCAAGGGCTCATTCACCTGTTCGTCCACCAATGTGATTTATGTCACCATGTGCTGGAAATGCCCCTCGCCTTATACATTGGACAAACAGGACAGTTTCTGCACAAAAGAATAAATGGACATAAGTCTGACATCAGAAATTAAAATATTCAAAAACACCTCAATCTCCCTGCTCACTCCATTGATGACTTGTTAATAGTGGTGCTCAAGCAAATGAATAACAAATCACATTTTCAAAGAGAAACTGCTGAATTAGAATTAATATGTAAATTCAACTCCGTTGCCTCAGGGTTAAACAGGGACTGTGGATTTTTTTCTCATTACAAGAAGTCATTTGTCCTCACCTTCCTCTATATGCTGTATCCCAGTGTTTGAATCCCAACACCTATTTAGATTTGCTGTTACAGCCTGACCTGATCGTGTGTCATACATTTTCTACATTTAATTTCCTCCCATTCTGTAAGTTCCCCATCTTCAAAGTGTCTGATGAAGTCGGATTTTCTCCTACGAAAGCTCATGCGATAAATAAATTTGTTAGTCTTTAAAAGTGCCACAGGACTCCATGTTTGTTTTGCTGACCTAGACTTACACATCTACCCCTTTGGAACTGTACAAGTGTGGCATAAGGGATATTGCTTACTAAAAGCTTTGTACTCAAGCGGTTGGTGCACAGGTAACCCATAAGCCGAAATGGAAAGTTTTTCTTTACGAGATCTGTTGGGTCAGTGTTGCTAGGCAGACTTGGCTGCTTAGAGCCAGAAGTTTCTGGTATGTGGCATGGCAGCTTTAAGCATGCTCCACAGGGTCCCTGCTGCTTGCTGCTGTGGTCAGATGCCTGAGAGCCAGCAGCCAGGGCGGTTTAATTGAGAGGAGCCCACATGCTCTGTGCACAGGGAGAAGCGAGCCAGGAGCAGACAGGCTATTTTCCCCAATTCTGAGGCATTTTGCTTCAGGGCTTCTTTCTTTCTATATATGTGTATGTATATGTAACTGAGTGGGGACTAAGCAGAAAGCTGACTGAAGAACAGTGATCTCAGCAGAGGAAGAGCAGAGTTTGCATGAAAGATTCCAGCAGCCAGAGAACAAGGAGCTGCTTCTTCCTACCCAAGCCTTTGAGTTTAGAATACAGAGATTATCAGTGAGATCCAGGTGAACTCCACCAGAACTTTGGGACACTTGAGTTGATAGTGTTTCGGAGGGGCTGCTCTGTTTAAATTCATTTTTTTGTTTGTTTATATGTGTTGTAGAATAGTAAATGTGAGTTCACAAGATTAGTCACATTATATTATAGATTTATATAGTTGTCATTATTTTGTTTCTTAACTCATATGATTTATAAAGTTAATGCTTAATAAAACTCATTACTTTTTGTTTTCATCTGCTTTGAACAATCTTTGTTGTGATTCCTTGGAGACTGAATCCTAGGTCTTTAGCTGCTGCTTCTTAGGAATTGGGTTAAATTTTCTATGTGGCCCTGGAGAAAGGCTAAGTGTGGTAAACTATAGCCCACCTGAAGGTTACACACATACATACCTACTTGTGGAATACAGATAGGGATCACACATCTCGAAGAATCTCCAGTTGCAGGAAAATAACTTCCATTTCACATTCTAGTGCCTCACTTATTTTTAGCATCCTTACCAACATATTCTATATCAGCCTACTTCCACGTTTTTTCTAACTTCAATTTCTCTCTCTCTTGGGCTGTTTTTCTTACAAAATCAAGTCACATTTCTTTTCTCAATTTTAGAATAATCAGTAAGTAGATACTCTGTTATGCTGGCATTGTTTCTGACCATAGATTGCTAGAAAAACTACAAAATAGATTGTTTGAAGTGATCACATACTTTATGTGAACACTGTACCAAAAAAAATATGGATATATATTCTTTCCAATATTTAATTTCAATGACATGCAGAGATCAACATGGTCTCCTGAGTAAAGCATTGGTCAAAGATTTTATAGTTCCGATAGTTAAGAATTTGTCTTTAAACAAGACAATTTGATTTACATTACATGTGCTTTTAAGGGTCCATACAGTACTATATGCTGCACGTCACATCATATAAATACTAGCTTCTTTTTGCCTGAGGCAAAGTCCTAAGAAGGAATTTCATATGCATTAATTTAATCACACTGCACCAAAACTTGTAGTTTTTTGTTTTGCATATCAATATATATATTCATTTGGTAATTGAATTGATTAATAAATAAATAGTTTTTTTTCAGTTCTACAGAGTCATATTGATATATAGGTTAGTTTGATTTTGATTTTTCATTTCCAGTCCTAGTTAGGACATCCCAGAAAATGTCTAGCTGTTTCTTCAGGTGCTCCAAGGGTACCAGGATCACATCTCGCATTCACTATCATGGTTGGTATAATCTCTATGGGAGAAGAACTTAATGCTTATTTGCACTGTGTGAGTGAATGGATAATAATGCTCCTTGCATTGAGCTGTCAGATCTGATGTGAAAGATGAAAGTATTTTAGACTGCCTGTAAAATAGTCTAGCCTTCATATGCCAGCCAGGAGACTCTGGGGATTCAGAATTAGTTGTAACTCTCAGTAAAAGCCACCCAATGACAGGTACAGTGTTTCAAATATCTAGGTCATGTCAATTTTAATATTTTTAAATTATTTTAATCTAATGCAGGTTGGTCATTTAAAAATAACATTTCTCTTGGTTTTCACATAGGATGCTGGAGAAATGGTTCGCTCCTTTGTTGGTGGCTTGGAACTCATAGTCAATTTGCTAAAATCAGATAATAAAGAAGTTTTAGCAAGTGTATGTGCTGCTATTACCAACATAGCCAAAGATGAAGAGAATTTAGCTGTTATAACAGATCATGGAGTCGTACCTCTGTTATCCAAGCTAGCAAACACAGTAAGTGACATCTTTCTGTAATACCCAACTGTCTATATGCATTTAATTAGCCAGTTGATTTCAGTCCTTTTATGAAACCCAAGCGAAAGGGCATGGCATAAGAGGTGATTCCTACAATGCTTGTAGAAAAGAGATATGGAATCCTTTCCCACTTCAGAATGTAGATTGGCTGTAAAGTCACTCTGGGTGCATCTACACTTACAAATTAGGTCGACTTAAGGAGGCTTAAGTCGACCTAAACAAAGCCACCTCCACTCTAGGCTTTCCTTAAATCGACTTAAGCATTTCCTTAAGTCGATTTAAGGAAAGTTTAAGTTGACTTAATAACACCTCATTTTAGGTCAGTGTGGATGGGGATTAGCGCCTAAGTCGATTTTATTAAGTCAACTTAAACCATTAAGTCAATTTAATAAAGTCAACAAGGGGCTATATCTACACTAGAAAAGTTGTCGGCTCTGTTAAGTCGGCTTAATAAGGTTAATAAAGTTGACTTAACTTTTCTAGTGTAAACATAGCCTCTGTGTCTAGTACTAGAGCTGCTTTGGAGCATGAACCCCATTTTAGTATTCCTTTCAAGTAGTACAAAGAAGATGTGTGCCTCTATATAGCTGCTGTCCTCTGGAAGGAACAGAGAGGAAAGGAATGATCAGTATGTGTGAATGACACAGAGAAATCCTTTTCAGACTCTCAGTGATGGATCCACATTCTGAGCTGAGGTTCTTCTTACAGATTTTAACACTAATTTTGCTGAATTCCTAACACATACCTGAAGCTTTGAAAATACACAGCATTTGTTAAGTACAGAACAGTATAAGGCTGCCAGCTCCACTGCAGTCATGCAAGAATCTTCACTAATTAGGATTGTAGTCTGTCTTTCTTTCTTTCTTTCTTTCTTTCTTTCTTTCTTTCTTAATCCATTGAAAGGAAATTATGACTGCCCTTAAGCTACTTGGAAATATGGTATCTTCTACTTATTTAAGAAAAAGAGAGAAGAGCATCTTTGCAGAGAGGTCTGTTAACCTAATGAGGAGGGCTTAAAATTAGGTTCATCAGGGGATGGAAACTTGAGCCCTGAGGTAAGTGAGGAAGTTGAATAACAGGAGCAAGCATACAGCGGAGGGTACAACAGGGCTGATTTATACTGAAAAAGTAGGGCAATCTTAGGTACCTGTACATGAACACAAGAAGCTAGGAATGCAAGCAAGAAGAATTGGAAGTCCTGGGATGGTCATGAAACTATGAGGTGATTGGAATAACAGAGCCTTGGTGGGTAATTCACATGACTGGAGCACTGTCATGGGTAAGTATAAACTGTTCAGGGAGGAGAGAAAAGGTGGAGGAGTTGCACTCTATGTAAGAGAGCAATATGACTGCTCAAAGCCCTATATGAAACTGGAGAAAAGCCTGTTGAGAATCTCTGAGTTTAAGTTTAGAGAGATATAAGTTTTAAGTTTAGAGGTGATATTTTGGTGAACTTCTGCTACAGACCACCCGACCAGGAGAATGAGGTAGACAAGGCCTTCTTCAGACAACTAATGGAAGTTTCCAGATCACAGACTCTGGCTCTCATGGGTGACTTCAATCACCCTGACATCGGCTGGGAGAGCAACACAGCAGTGCATACACTATCCAGGAAGTTTTGTAGAGTGGTGGGACAACTTCATGGTGCAAGTGCTGGAGGAACCAACTAGGGGCCATGCTCCTCTTGATGTACAGCTCACACACGGAGAATAATTGATAGGGGAAGTAGAAATGGACGGCAACCTGTAGGTGATCCAATTCAGGATCTTGACAAAAGGAAGAAAGGAGAGCAGCAGATATGGACTTCAGAAAAGCAGACTTTAATTCTCTCAGCGAACTGATGGGCAGGATTCCTTGGGAGGCTAATATGATGGGGAAAGAAGTACAGGAGAGCTGGCTGAATTTTAGAGGAACCTTATTCAGGGCTCAAACAAACCATCTCTTTGTGCAGAAAGAATAGTGAATATGACAGACTTGGCTTTACAGTGAAATCTTCAGGTAGTTTAAACATGAAAAGGAAGCTTAGAAATGGAAGCTTGCACAGATGACTAGGGAGAGCATAAAAATATTGCTATAGCATGCAGGGGTGAAATGAGGAAGGCCAAAGAATAATTGGAATTGCAGCTAGATAAAGATAAAATAAGAGTTTTACAGGTATGTTAGCAACAAGAAGAAGATCAGGAAAAGTATGGGTCTCTTACTGAAAGGCACAGACAACCTAGCGACAGGTGATGTGGACAAAGCTGACATATTCGTTGCTTTTTTTGCCTCTGTCTTCTCAGACAAGGTCAGCTCTCAGACTACTGCGCTAGCTAGCCCAGTATGGGGAGGAGGCAAGCAGCCCTAAGTGGTGAAAGAACAAGTTAAGGACTATTTAGAAAATCCGGATATGCAGAAGTTCATGGGGCTGTATGCAAAGCATCTGAGGATGCTGAGGAATTTTGCTGATATGATTGCAGTGCCTTTGGTCATTATCTTTGAAAACACATGGCAATCTGGGGATATCATGGATGACTAGAAAAGACAAATAGAGTGCCCATCTTTTAAAAAAGAAAAGAAAGCGGATCCAGGAAACTCCCGACCAGCCAGGCTCACCTCAGTCCCCAGAAAAATCATGGAATAGGTCTTCAAGGAATCCATTTTGAACCACTGGAGGAGAGGAAGGTGATTAAGAATGGTCAGCGTGGATTCACCAAGAGCAAGTCATTCCTGACTAACCTGATTACCTTCTATAATGAAATGCCTGACCAATCTGCTTGGCTTCTAAAATGAGATGACTGGCTCTTCATTAATGAGTTGAATGAGTAGATAGATTGTATCCTCAGCAAGTTCGTGGATGACTCTAAGCTGGGGGGAGTGGTAGATATGCTGGAGGATGGGGATAGGATAGAGTGACCTAGATAAATTGGAACATTGATTCAAAAGAACTTTGATGAGGTTCAACAAGGACAAGTGCAGTATCCTGCCCTTAGGACAGAAGAATCCCATGCACTGTTACAAGCTTGGGACCAACTGGCCAAGCAGGCTGTTCTGCAGAAAAGGACCTAGAAGTTACACCAGACAAGAAGCTAGATATGAGTTAACAGTGTGCCCTTGTTGCCAAGAGGGCTAAAGGCATATTGGGCTACATTAGTAGGAGCACTGCCAGCAAATTGAGGAAAGTGATTATTCCCCTCTCTTTGGCACAGATGAGGCCACATCTGGAGTATTGTGTTCAGTTTAGGGGCCCCCACTACAGAAAAGATATGGAGAAACTAATGAGAGTCCAGTAGAGGGTAACAATTGCTATGGGTACGATGGGATTGGAGCACAAGACGTTAGAGGAGAGGCTAAGGGAACTGGTCTTATTTAAAGTGTGCAGAGGAGAAGGGGTAGGGGGAAATTGTTAGCAGTCTTCAGCTATCTGAAGGGGAGTTCCAAAGAGAGACAATGGTCTCAATTTTCAGGGCTGTGTGTGTCTAAGTTGGATATTAGGAAAAGCTTTTTCACTAGGAGGGTGGTGAAGTATTGGAATGGATTATCCAGGGAGGTGGTGTATCTCCATCCTTAGCAGTTTTTAAGGTGCAGCTTGACAAAGCCCTGGCTGATGATGATTAAGTTGAGCTTGGCCCTACTTTAAGCAGGGAGTTGAACTAGAAGACCTCCTGGGATCCCTTCCAATCCTAATCTTCTATGTTTCTATGGTTCTGATATTTAATGGATTCTCTTTTTCCCCCAGAACAATGACAAATTAAGACGTCATTTAGCAGAGGCCATTTCTCGCTGTTGTATGTGGGGAAGTAACAGAATTGCCTTTGGAGAAACTAAAGCCGTGGCCCCTTTAGTACGTTACTTGAAATCAAATGACATGTCAGTTCATCGAGCTACTGCTCAGGCCTTGTACCAACTTTCAGAGGATCCTAATAACTGCATCACCATGCATGAGAATGGAGTAGTGAAGGTAAGCTGATTTTTGTAACTTTGGGTTCAAATTCTTAAATGATAAGAGTTCCATCAAATAAGGAAATTTCTGAATATACCTGCCTATCTGGGATCAGCTCAGATTTATTACAGAGAACTTTGGGTAAACAATGTGTTAGAGAGTATTTATATTCTAAAAAGAAGTCAGCTGGATGACTGACAAAAGCAATAATATGACATGAGCCATTCACCATTAGGTTAATCACTCAACTCAAGTTCAAGCTGGGAGTGATACAGAGTTATTACTGTCTTACTATTTCAACTGGTGTTTACAAAATGAGTTAGATTATCGTAGTGGATGGTTGATTACGATGGCATAGTAGCAACCTGGCAGTAAAAGAATCTGATAGCCGTTTATGTAACGGATCTTGTTGGGCCAAATTAAGGGGGAGCAGTACAAGCCTAGGAATTCTTTGGGCTCTGCATTCACTTACAAAAGCCTCATTTTAGAAGTTCAGTGAGAGCATCTTACCTGAAATCTTTTTTGTGTTAGGAATATGTCTTTTTATTAGAAGCTTTTTCTGCCAAAGGTTTTGATTTCAGAGATTAAAGCCAGAGGAGGAGTTTTGTTAGTACTGGACCAAACAGGATTAGGGCCTTTGAAAATGAGATACAGGAACTGTGTTAAACAAATGGTAAATTTCCTAAAATGTTTATTATTTAGAATTCCTCTTTTTACTTTAGCATCCAGATTAAATGTGCTGGAAGTAAAAGACATGATTTTGGTGCAATATTTTTGTGAATTTTAAAGTTTAATCTTCTGTTTGTGTTAATGATGATGCATTTATTTCATAAACCAGTTGAAAGGCCAAGATTTGAACTGACTCAGGTTTGAATTACCCGCCTGCCCCTAGAAAAAAGTAGTCTGTACTGGTGCAGTTGCCCCGCTACGGCACCCAGGGGGTTAACTGGGCCTGGGAGCAGCAGCCAGTAGGGTGGTTGGGCTGCTGAGCCAATCAGGGGGCAAGCAGCCAGTATAAAAAGGGAACTGCAGAGCCAGCTGCTCAGTCTGCCTGAGGAGTTGCAGGGAGAAAGTCCTCTTCCTATCAGGCTGGCTGAGGGAGCCAGCACCCCTGAGAGTTCCGAGTGCATGGGCTGCAGTGGGAGCTGACCAGGAGCCGGGGATCCTGAGAGGAGCAGGCTGCAGTGGGAGTGACCGGAGCAGTAATCCAGCAGTGGAGAGCCAGGAGCAGACAGCAGCTGGACTTTAGGCTGGTGAGAGACTGCGAGTGACTGGGGGGCTGCAGGGAAAGTGGCCCAGGGAGTCAGCGTGGACTGTTGTTGAGTGGTGCCAGGAGTGGCACAGGCTTACTGGCCATTGACTCTTTAATTAGTGGCCAGGAGAGAAGCAAGCCGGACTGTAACCTGGAAGGGGTGGATGTGAGGGCTTAGCTGGAGGGGTAAGGCCCCAGAAGGAGACTTGTAACTGGAGTCCAGCATGTGGGATGGCAGAGCACTACCTGCAGGGGAACCACTTGAGTTACATTCCTCAATACCACTACCAGGAGGCGCCGTACAGGTGGGTCTCCTGCTGACAGACTGCTATATAGTCCTATGTCAGAGATGAAGTATATTGGTAATGTGGTCTGAGGAAGCTTTATACTACCACCACAGCCCATCTTGCAACAGTACTCTATGGATAAAGAGAATTTGGGGCTTTTTCTTCATTTTTGGTGTCTTCTGTGGCTGCTTTTCCTCTCTTTCTTGTCTGGGCCCCTGACCTAACCCCAGCATCCTTCTTTTCCTGTTTTCTGCACAACTACAGTTTGTTGTTCTATTGTAGCGTGTCTAAAATTTGATTGCAAGTTCCCCAGAACAAGGACCCGGTCTTTCTTTGATCTGTAATGCTCATAGTACACTTTAAGCTATAAAGGATGATGATAAAGTACTTTTATAGTACATTTTTAACTTTCAGTTCTAGCTATAGGAGTTTCGAGCTTGGGTGGCAAGTTTGTCCCACAATTGCAATTATAAGACCCAATTTTCAGCTGCTTATAACTTTGCCAAACTCTAACCATTTGGGCTGAAATTTTCCATGCTAGCTATTTGCCTCAGACTGAATTTTTTTGAAGATTGCAGCCAGAAGCTTTCAACTATTTATGAGAATGAGGCTAAGGGGAAATGCATTTTTTTTCAGTGTTAAAAAATGTTGGTGACCTTTTCTTTGGAAAGCTGTAGCACTCCTGTGTATTGGAGGAAGGCCTTGTAAGTTGGAAGGGCAGAGGAATGGCCTTTATGTTAGGGATGTGCCTTTTGTCATTCTCGTGAAAAATCCACTGAATTTTGGCCAAATTATAAGCCTTTGAAAATTGCAGTTTTCACTTGAGGCTTGCTAGAGTTAAACAGCTGAAATCTCTCTGAAAATTCCATGCTCACTTAGCATAATTGAGCCTCCCACATCTCCTAGTGCTTTGCAGACTGACTGAGCCTAGCAATATCCCTTCACAGCTCATACATGTGATTAGACTGCACATGTGCCATCCCCACAGAGCAACTGAGCATGCTTCCTTTAGCCCAGCCCAGCCCAGCCAAGACTTTCCCTATACTCACTGCTCTTGACTGGTCCAGGGGAACTAAGAGCAGACAGTCTGTCCTTCCTGTGGTCCCATGCAGTGTGGAGAATGAAGATGTCTGATTCAAATGCAGAGAAGGGCAAGAATGGATCTAAGATGCTGCGACAAAGGGCAGAGAGTGTGAATTGGGACAAGACTCCTGGGGGCAGACGTTGGGACTAGAGGCTGGCAGCGGGCAGAGACTGGGACAGGCTGGGCAAGGAAACGGAGTTTGAAAGCTGGGGAGGGGAATGTGAGACAATGGATGGGGGAAACAGACTGGCTGTGGAGCCAAAGAGAGACTGGGAAGGCAGAGCAAAGGGACCTGGACTCTGAAGCAGTGGGATGTGAGAATGGAAGGAAGACAGATCTGACAAGGAGCTCAGGTGAAGAAGAACTGGGATCAGCTGGGCAAAGAGACTGGGACAAGGAGGTAGGGAAGGTGAGGACACTCAGGTTGGTTGAGAGGCCTGGTGAGGCAGACTGGGACTGGGAACAGCTGGGATGGGGAATATGAGTAAGAGGACAGGTAACTGGAGGGGATGTGGCGAGAGATTGGGAAGTGCAGGAGAGAAGTGGGATGGGATAGACAGGGAGACTGGGGCAAGGAGTTGGGGAGCTGCATTTGGAAAGGACTGGGAATGGTTGTTCAAAGAAACAGAAAGTGGTAGGGGGAGACTGGGGCGGGGGGGACTGGGATAGAACATCTGGAAGAGAAATCAGACCTTAAACTCCAATATAAAGTAAAACATTTAAGTAACATTGTAATTTAAGGTCTGAAGTCTGAGCATTCTTACCTGATGCATGGCTGGAACCTTTGGACTGATAGTGGCCGTAACAGTCTGAATAGCTTTAAAACCATCTCAAACCATTGTCCCAAATTCCAAAAAATAGTATACAAAAGCAAGATTTCTTATTTAGTTTTGAGGGGAAGAGGTGGTTTTATTGTTGTTAAGTGAAGTCCTCAGGAACAGTTTCAATTCATATTTTAAAATTCAAAGAAGCAAGTTTTAATATAATTTTATCTTGCATCAAATATGTGTGGTGATTGCCTTGAATGCATTTCATGGTTAGTTTTAAGAGCTATAGATTAACTAGGTAAGATAAATTGCTTAGTTTCATTCAATACCTACATAAAATATAACATTTAAATTCTCCGCTTGTTCATTCTCATTTACATTCACGTGAGTAATCATAAAAGTGCTTAATTTACAGACATTTATTATGAAGAATGTGAAAATAGTTACATATGTCTAAACACACCAAAACACTTCTTTACAAGTAATCATTTCTTTAATTATCCAGATATTTTTAAACCAGCATTTAGAAAATTTACAAAAACCTTATTGTTACATGGTCATTAGGAACTGAGCAATTATTAAAGCTCTTTTATTTTAAGTCCTCAGCTCTGATGAGGCATTAATTAATGAGTCCAGTTGATAGAATAAAGAATCCATATTGTCAGTTTTGATGCATGGGTCAAGGACAGATGTTGAGAAACGGAGAGAAACCTATGGCTTATCTAAACAAACAATTACTGTATGGCAAGGTGGTGTGCAAATTAACTTTGCACTAACCCTATTGCTTAGTAATTGTCTGTGTGGTCCCTGCTGCTGTGCATTAGAAGTTCCCTAATGCAGATGCAGGGTCCACACAGACAGTTAGTATGAAGCAGACTACGGCAAGGTATGTTTACACCCCAGCTTGATGTGCACTAACTATTCATCTAAATAATGGGAAACTTCTGTTCAGCTCTCTGTGGGCAATAAACTTGCATTTGAATGTTACAGTGAGGCAGGCCAACATACATTACAATATTTCTTTCCCATCAAACTGAACACTATCATTGTCTCATGGGAAGCGTATCGCATTGCTTTGCTTTGGTGCTTTTCAAGAGACTTTCCCCCAACACCACCACTACCAAAAGAAAATCCACTGCACTCTCAAAATCCCAATTCAATTTTTTTTTTTAAATTAACTTTCAGAGAGATGTTCAGACCTGCTCCCCTTCATAATGTATAGAAGGGCCAGAGTGATGCAAAAGAGCAAACTAGATTGGTGAGAGTAGAGTGAGTGAGTGAGTAGCCGCAGATTCTGTTCTTGGAGGCAATGGGATTTAGAAATTGTTTGTTTGGTCTGTTTATTTGTTCACTTCATTTCTGGGAGAGTCGTGTGATTTAATTGTTGGACCCTGACCAGTCTGGGTGAGTCAAGTCTGTTTTGTCTTGGTGAGGGCTATGTAGCTTGGACCCCTTGGGTCCTTCATCAGCTTCAGTGTCTAGTCATGCCCAGAGGATAATTCCTTCATGTTAATGAGGGAGGGGGGCTGAACAGCGTGGCCTGGTATATAAATCAATAGCCAGGCTAACTCCTGAGTAAGTGAACAGAGGCAGTGCAGCGATCAGGAGCGTTTCAGAGGAGTGTATAGAGGGAATGTTTAAGGTTTTCATTTTATGTATAGTTCTACACACAGTACCACAGTGGCTAATGATGGAACAATGGTTGTGACCTGCAGTGGATATGCCATGTTTTCTTTACTGCCAGAAGCCAGAAATCAAACCAAAGAAGAGACTTGGTAGTTCTTAACCACCAGAGCAAAAGGACCAGATGGTAGTGTACATGGCTGGGGGCAGATGTGGGTGGATAGGCTGTGACAACCAGAAAGAAGAGGACCAGAAAGAATTCCACACATCTAGAAGAATCCTATTGTTTTCATGGTCTTGGCATGGAAACTGAAGAAAATATCTCTGAAGATCCATCTGGTCAAATGGAACAGAGAAGTGTACAGGACATACTTGTAAATGGCTTCTCAGCTCAACCTATAAGACAATGAGGAATTACTACAAACGAGGAAGACAGATGATCCTTGATTCTATACCAAGAATGGAAGGAACATTCTGCAAAGGACTTATGGACAGCAGGATGGTATGCTCTCTTCCTGGATCCAAGAAACGAGATGTCCCTCTGACACATCTTGGGTCTCCTTCTGTTCCCTGATTAAAGCACATAAAGTCATTGCCAATTCTGCCCCTTCTCCTCCTGCGTTTTACAGCTGTGCATAACTATTTAATCAAATGCTGTTTCTGGTACTGAGCATCTTGTTTGGATTAGAGCAATTTAGAGCAACTTAAAAATCACCAAAGATCTGCTGCCTATTCTACAAGACGATCCCTCACTCTCTCAAGCCTTGGGAGACAGACCTCCCCTCACTTACAGACAGCCCCCCCAACCTTAAACGGATATTTACTGGCAACTAGAGATCAAACAACAGAAACATTAAAGCAGGAACATATCCCTGCAACAGACCAGGCTGCCAACTTTGCCCTCATATCTACACTAAAGACACCATCACAGGACCAAATCAAGCCACCTACTCCATCAAGGGCTCATTCACCTACTCATCCACCAATGTGATTTATGCCTTCATGTGCCGGAAATGCCCCCCTGCCTTATATATTGGACAAACAGAACAGTCTCTGTGCAAAAGAATAAATGGACACAAATCTGACATCAGAAAGTGCAACACTCAAAAACCAATAGGGGAACACTTCAATCTCCCTGCTCATTCCATTGACGACTTGCTAATAACTGTGCTGAAACAGATGAACAACATATCACATCTTCAAAGAGAAACTGCTGAATTAGAATTAATATGTAAATTCAACTCTGTTGCCTCAGGATTAAACAGGGACTATGGATTGTCTTTCAGGGAGACCTAGACAAATTGGAACACTGGGCCAAAAGAAATCTCATGAGGTTCAACAAGGACAAGTGCAAAGTCCTGCACTTAGGATGGGAAAACCCCATGTACTACTACAGGCTGGGGATCGATTGGCTAAGTAGCAGCACTGTAGAAAAGGACCTGGGGGTTATGGGGGACGGGAAGCTGGATATGAGTCAACAGTGTGCTCTTGTTGCCAAAAAGGCCAATGGCATATGGGGCTGCATCAGGAGGAGCGTTGCCAGCAGATCGAGGGATGTGATTATTTCCCTCTATTCAGCACTGGTGAGGCCGCATCTGGAATATTGTGTCCAGTTTTGGGCTCCCCACTACAGAAAGGATGTGGACAAATTAGAAAGAGTCCAGCAGAGAGCAACGAAAATGATGAAGGGTCTGGGGCACATGATGTACAAGGAGAGACTGAAGGAACTAGATTTATTTAGTCTGCAGAAGAGGCTGAGGGGGGATTTGATAGCAACCTTCAACTACTTGAAGGGGTGCTCCGAAGAGGAGGAAGCTAGGCTGTTCTCAGTAATAACAGAGGATAGAACAAGGAGCAATGGTTTCAAGTTGCAGCTGGGGAGGCCGAGGTTGGATATTCGAAAAAACTTTCCCTCTAGGAGGTTGGTGAAGCATTGGAATGGGCTACCAAGGGAGGTGGTGGAATCTCCGTCTTTGGAGATATTTAAGGTCCAGTTGGACAAAACCCTGGATGGGATGATTTAGTGGGAGTGGTCCTGCTTTTAGCAGGAAGTTGGACTAGATGACCTCATGTGGTCCCTTCCAACCCTATGATTCTATGACTTTTTTTTCTCATTACAACAGGTGATTTGACCTCACCTTCCTTTATATGTTGTTCCCCAGTGTTTGAATCCTCACATCTATTTTGATTTGCTGTTACAGCCTGACCTGATCCTGTGTCATACACTTCCCTGCATTTCATTTCCTCCCATTCTGTAAGTTTCCTATCTTCAAAGCATCTGATGAAGTGGGATTTTCTCCCACAAAAGCTCATGCGATAAATAAATCTTTTAGTCTTTAAAAGTGCCACAGGACTCTGTTCATTTCTCTGAAATAGACTAACATGGCTACCCCTTTGGATCTTAAAAATCTCATGCATCAGTGGGAACTAACACAGGGAAATTCTGTCTCTGGCTTGTGTTATGTAGGAGGTTAGACTCGATACAGTGGCCCCATCTGGCCTTAGAATCTCTGAAAAAGCCCTTTAGTCTGTTTCCCTGGTGCAAATGAAGTGAAGACAGCAATAAGGCTGCCTCCTGAGGACTCTTTGGAGTCCTGGTATAGAGGCTCTGCCTGTGGTGGGGCTTGCAGAGCGATGATTGGTCCAGTGGTTGAGCCTCAGTAAACAGTACCGTACATATTCATAGAATCATAGGGATGGAAGGGACCTCACGAGGTCATCTAGTCCAACCCCCTGCTAAGAAGCAGGCCCACTCCCACTAAATCACCCCAGCCAGGGTTTTGTCTAACCAGGCATTAAAAAGATGGAGATTCTACCACCTCCCTAGGTAACCTATTCCAATGCTTCACCACCCTCCTAGTGAGAAAGTTTTTCCTAATATCCAACCTCGACCTCCACAGCTGTAATTTGATTCCAGGTAGAATTGTGAACTGTAAGATAGTCTTGGGCGGGTTATGTAGCTTAGATGGCTCCAGGGCCATCTAAGTCATTTTGGGGGTTTCTCCACCCTTCAAAACAGCCCAAGATCCAGAGGGTGCAAAGTTCACTTAAAGGCACATTACTTTCCCTCCCCCTGAGCTGTAAGTTCTGTGTTAGTGTTCTCGGAGGTGCGGAACAGAATCTCACTTTGTATGTGCTATTTCCCAAAGGCCTTGATCAGGATCTGGCCCCATTATGCTCGCGCTGTACAAATACATGGGAAAACATGATCCCTTCCCCCAAAAGTTTACAATGTAATCTGAAGCAAGATTCAACAATGGGCATAACAAACAATCAGAGGGAAAGTGGAGGAGGGAGTATAAAAATAATAATAAAATCACATGGTTACATAGGTTAGCAACTGCATAGTTGATCCCAAATGATTTGAAGAGTTTTTTCCTTTTATGACTAGATAAATGAAACTAGCTCTCCCTGATTTTTGTTCATGCTAACTCTGACTCCGATAAGAGCCAATCCATATTAAACCCCTCCTATAATTACCATTATGGGGCCAAACTGTGATGTCCTTACTCATGTTGAGTACTTTACCAGTCTTCCCACTGACTTTGGTGGGAGACTGTTTATGGTGCAAATTACTACTCAGCATGAATAAAATTTACAATCTGGTCCTACTGATTCCTAGTCTATCAATAGCAGAAAACTGATCTCTGTGGGAAAGGAGGATTACTATAGCCTCATACTCTTCTGCTGCCAGGGTTGGTCCTGATGAGTCAGCAACAGATTAAACAGTCCCATAAAAGGTATCCTATCAACCTCCTTTCCTTAGGACCAAAATACAAATTCCTCCTTTAACACCGAAGTCCCTCCTATCAATGACAGCAAAAAATCAGCCTCCACCAAAAAAAACCCCTTCTCTCTTTTATCATTTCCAAAATAATGTGTCACTTGTTCTTATTCTTAAATACTTACTCCTTCCTTCATTGCCAGTATAATCAAAATACTCTGCCTCACTCCAGATAGGGGTGGTGTAAGGGGTTAACTCTCTACCCCTTACTTAGTGCTAGTGTCCGGAACAAAGAGGGGCCTGATGGGGCTGCACTGGAATTTATATATGGCATTGGAGTGTTTTCTTTTCTGTTTTTTCCTGTTTCTTTTGCCAAAAGCTATGTAAAAAAGGTTGTTGGAATAATTTTATATACCCAGTGATACAGACCTCTCATTGAGTAAGAAATACTTATAACCTAACAGCATTAACAAAATGTATCCAGATATTTTATTAGAAAATAACATATTTATTAAGAGATCAAAATACTGAATCTCCTTGTAGTGTCTTTGAAAATGAAATGTTCCATTATTACAGTGGGAGATGACAGTTTTGACAGCAGTATGGTATTTTAGAAAACGGGTCTAATTGGTTGAAAACGGTAATGATTTGTGAATTACAGGGATACTGATCATGACTCCCCTTTGTGATAAGAATACAAGTAGTCTGGGTAAGAAAATTGGAAAGCTGCAAACAAGTCGGTGTTCTTCTCACATAACAATATCTCTCAGGTTTGCTAGCAGCTGATCATGTGGCACATAAAAATATTCTAAAATGGTCAAGGATATCTATCTAATCAGATCACTTTTACCATCATTTTTACTATCTTGTGGAGGGTATGAGGCACCTCTTGATGTTTCCAGTGGGTGCCATTTGACCTTAGGCTAGCCATATGCTAAAATTGTCAACTTAACTAAATAATAATATGCGGGGGGGAGGGGGGTTTGTGATGGTACTCAGTACTGGCATCTTTTGTGTGTGTGTGTGTGTGTGTGTGATGGTACTCAGGGGTACTGAGTACCAGCGCCTTTTTTCACAGCAATGCAGCCCCAGCTCCTGCCGGCGTTGGTGGCCCCAGGTCCCTGGCTGAGTACTGGCACCTTTTTCCCCCCAAAAAAAGCTCTGGCAATATGTTACAAATTAAGTTCTCATTTGTTTACTTATTTCTTTGTATTGTGGTAACCCCTAAAGATCCTAATTAAGGAGCAAGGACCCTTTTTGGTAGCCCTGTTGTACAAACAATAAACACACAATTAAAAAAAAGGGATTCCTGCCTGTAAAGAATTTGCAATCTAAACATATGATAAGATAAAAGAGATGGAGATGAACAACAAATGGGGAATGGGATGCTGGAAAAGGGGATAACAATATTTGTATTGACAATATTTGGTAAATGAGCAGCATCCAGGCACCAACCACTTCTTAGCTTCCAGTTATTCCACAAGGTGTCTTGTTGTGTATGAAAGAGTATTCTCTTAAAATATGTATATTGTTAATTAAAATGTAGATCTGTTCCTCATACCCAGCCCAAGTAATTTTGCTAGACAGTGAAGTTTTTCATGGAAAAGGAATCTTCGTGCATGTGCCACTGAGCCGCAGTGATGTCTTCCCCGTGTCTTCTTAAGTCTTAGGTCTGAAGGAGCCTCCTCTCTTGTGGCCTTGCTCCATTGATTAGAGGGAAACAGTTACCAGTGAATCTTCTTACTGGTGGATCCAACAGTCCATCCTCAAACTACAGTTGCACCCAAATCCCCCAAAGGCTTCCAAAATCTTGTTCCCTCCCACTCTCTCATATCTGGGACCTTTAACCCTTGAGGCATGAAGGTTAGCCATGAGATTTGCTCTAAAGTAGGAAGAATCAAGTTCTGAGCCAAGATTGTAATCAGCATAATTCATGGACTACTGTTCCAAGTATTGTACTTTAATGATTAGTCACAAAACCCACTTCTTCATTGCAAAAATACACTTGTGCAATTCACACTGAAGTCAGAGAGGCTTGCAAGCATATCAAAGGGCTGAAGGGGCCATGGTTGAGAATTTTTATTAACCAGTCTGATCCCTTCATTTTACCTCATGAGATTTTAATTTAAAATGACATGATGCATCATTTTTACAATCTTATTATTATTTTGTCAAAGATGTAGCTACAATTAACTGTATTTTGTGAAAGCTATCATGAATTAATACACAAAAAAACTAGTTGTGTGCTTTGGAGTTATATTACCATTTTTAAAGGGAGAAAGATTTTTATCTATGAATTCCACCATTCAGTTGTAATAATTTAAGGTACAAAAGTGACGAATTTCACCATGATCTATACAAATTATTTTGATATGCAGGTTTAATATTAGATATGTTGTAATACATTATGATTGTGACTGTCTTTAAAAGGTACCGTATATCTGCATTTTTATCAGACATTGCTATCGAAAAACTGGGTATCGTTTGCTGGGACAATAAATTCTTACAGACAGCTTTGGGTAGGTTTTTTTATATTAAAGAACTTTTTTCATTAAAAAAAAGCTTTGTGAAGTAAATTGAGGTAAATTGCAAAATATGGAAGATAATTATTTGTCATGTCTACTGAAAGTATTCCAAACATGACTATTGCCAGCTGCTGGCAAGAATTTGGAGTTTAGTATCTGAAATACAAAAGCATTTGGCTTTTATTTATGTTTGGGATTTTTAGGGTGTTTTTAGTGACATGACAGTATAACATCTCCTATTTTACACCATCAGCCATAGTTTAAGTAAAGATATTTTTTAAATGATGCAAAGTATTTCCATTTAAATATATATTACAAATACAAATTTCTTTACAAATATATGTATCTTTACAGGTTTATTTTCAACTTGACATACAGAAGAACCTACTTTTGTAATTGTCATTGTAGATTCCATGCTGGCTCCACGGTTTAGGCTGGAGGTGCAGTGTATGGCTGGCACATTCACTATGCTGGTGCCTGTTACTTGTTATAAATTAGTTGTTACAGTACTTGGATATCAAAAATAGGGCACTAGATGGCAAAATTGCTGCATGTCTGTCAGCTGCAGAAAGTCTGCCCAATTCTTTTGCTGTTTACAAGCCAGCAAACATATCAATCATATTGCACTTGAGAATTTCATAGAAAAGAGACTTCATAAACCAAGCCCCAAAGTTGCATATTTTGTTTCGTTTAGGAAGGACTACTGAAACTTGACAACTGTAAATCACTGCAATCTGCATTCTGTTTAAAAGCTGCCAGGTTGAAACATTTTCCTTAAAGAGCCAATTCCAATAAGGAAACAGCAACCTTTGCCTTCAGATCAAGCATTGCTTTACCTTTCTTAAAGATGGGGTGCTTACATGCACACAATTCACTATTGCATTATTGCCAGAGATCATAAAGGTTTTGAGTCAGTGTAAATTAAACTTTGACTTGAGTTATGTTTTCAGAATTCCCACATTACTGAAGTTCGGGATATCTAGAAAGTTTCTGTTAAAGTCTGTTTGACCCCAGATAGGAAAAAACAGCACCAAGGGAGCTCATTTTATCTTTGCCTGAATTGTGTACTTCAGGAGACCTTTAATTTTGTAACGTTTGGATAACAAACATTGAGGCTGGCATAAAGCTTCTCTTGGCACATTCTAAACAACTTTTAATCTTATAAAAAGGAGCTTGTCCCACTAAGCTGTAGGTTTGTTGGAGCTCCTTCTTCAGTAGCTGTGCCCTGCAGCTCTTTTAGTGATAAATGAGCTGTTTCAAGTAAGTGGAGCTACAGCCAACTGTGCAGAAGGAATCATTAAAAAAAATTTAAATAGACATTTCTGAAGGTTAAAAATGCACAAACAAAGTATGTTAGACCAAAATATATGCTGTTCCTTTTAATGGAAAAGATTGCTACTGGCTAAGTCTGCCAACTTCAATAGGTGTGCCAAAAAGCCAAGGAATCTGGCAGAGTCCATAGATAGCAGTTCCATCTTTCATCTATATTTCTTTTCTGTATTTATCTTGCTTTAGAAAATGCAGGGAATGTCTTTTCCTTCCGACTTGGCATTTTTTCCAAACCACAGAAATACACAGAGCAGCTTCTTGCAATTGTTTGGTTCCCTCCACAGTCTGATCTTTGTGACTGTGTGAAATGTTTCTCTTTAATTTGACAGTAATAAAAAAAGAAAAAGACTATTAGAAAGCTGTTTGTTTTTTATGAATAACATTATATAAAATTAAATTTTAAAATGAATAAAATTAGTTTTCCTAATTGGCAGATACTGGGCTTAAAACACAAGGGCAGAATGCCAATAATTATTGTTGGCATTCAGCTGGCCAAAAATAGTTCCCTTGTATAAGAAGCTATTCACAGAAGCTGAACACAAAAAATAATAATAATTAATAATTAATAAGAACAACAACAACAGTGGTGTTTCAGACTTCATGAATAACTTCTTTGGCATTCAGTAAAAATATGATCTATTTTCCTTTGAATACAGCAATTCTTGTGTGCATAAGTAAATAGTGCTTGAATTAGCACTCAGGAGTCTTAATGTATCGAAATATGTGTTTTTTAACATCGTCTTCTGAAACTTCTTTTTTCTCTCTACAGGATCAATCAGTTTTTAGTTAAAAATTGCTTTCATTCATTTAGTCACGATAGTCTTTGGATGTGACCACCTCAGATACCCCACAGTAATACTTTTATGATAATACAGCATGTCTTATTGGTTCAAATTTAAGGTGTAGGTGATTATCCACAGATAAGTTCTAGTTTAAAAAAAAAATTTTTAATCTTCTAATAGACTTCTCTCTCAGTCCCACATATTTTAGGTAAAGTAAGGTGTAAGAGCCTGATCAACCTCCCATTGAAGTCAATGAGATTTTTGTCATTTGACTTCAGTATTAGACTCTGAGGGCTTGTCTACATTGGAGGTGGGATTGTAATTTGATTTTAGGCTGTCGAATTACAGAAGGCAAACGGGAGTGATTACACAGTAAATTCCTTGCTGGGGTCTCCTGTCCCCACTGCTCAATTACTTCCTGAAACACATTGCACTGTGGATAGTAGGTGCAGGGGCTTGCAGGAGGCAGTCATCCTCCACTCACTCCCACTTCTTTCTCTAAAGGAAAAAAAAGCAGGAAAAGCTTTCCTTGCTGTTTCTCTGCCACAGGCACAACAGAGAGGCACAGTGCTGCGGAAAGAGAAATTCACTGAAAATTTCCCGGGGCTGTGGGCAGGGTGGAGCTATGTTGCTATGGTGCAGCAGACTTGAAAAACAGGAAAAGCAAGATTAGTGCTACTTTCTGGCTACACAGACCTAAATTTGAATAGTAGATTTTGACCCCAGTGCTACAACATTTGCAGGGCTGGTATTACCAGGTTTAATTACAGCACCATTTAATTCAAACTTAGTGCTCTGACAGTGGAGACTGATACTGCAGAAGGATGAGATAGACAGCATTATGTAAAACTTCTATGTCAGTGTAGACCAGGGCTGAATCACTATTGCAATGGTGACTTTGGAACAATAAATATTAAAAGGTATGCAAATATTAACACGTTGGTTTTTTGATTATTGAAAGTCTGTCAACGTTCATTTTCTCTCATTTTGCTGTTTCCAAGGATAACTATTTGGTAATACTTACTAATTGCTAATCAATGTAAGAATTCAAAGCTTGTGTTGGTTTTAAGGAACAGGTAATATTAAAGGAATAGAGCAGTGGCCATTATTGTATCCTCCTGAGTTAACTTCTAAATAGAGGGCCCAATACAGCATATCATATCCATAGATCAAAATGGTGGAAAACCAGAAGGCTGTGTGAAGCTAACTCTATGGAGAAACCCTTCTATCTATGGTGAAGATTCAGTAAAAAGATCTCCATGCAATGAAATAATGAATCATCTTGAGGAAGACGGCTCATATAAATGTGTTCCCACCCTGCTTTGCAGATACTGCAGTTCGGTAAACTGGAGTTACCTCTGCTCTTTTCCTCTCTATGTCCCACAGGAATTTCTGCATCCATGGGGTTGGAGTGACTCCTTTTCTTGTATCTTAAGATAACGATAAATGGGTCTCAGGCTCAAGAGGCAGCATATTGTAATGGAATGTGTACAGACCTAGAAGCCAGGCACATGTCACGTCTAATATTGGCTTTGCCCACCGACTGGTTAGTCGGTTTCTGTTAACCTCTCTGTTCCTGAATTTACTCATCTGAGAAACATAACTTCTTTATTTTCTGTCCTCACAAAGAATTAACAATTAAGAACAAAAATTGTACTAATAACTCTTTGTCATCAAATGGATCTTGACTTCCTTAGGAGAAAAAGCCTCATGTTTTGTTCAGTCCCCAGCACCACTGAGAAGTAAACTAAAGAAATACTGAAGCACAATCAATCCTGACAAATGCCTCAATTCAGAAAAGCCCATAAGCACATATTTAGATCCCATTGACTTCATTAAGGCTTAAGTATGTACTTAAGATTTTCCTTAAAAGAGCTGCTTATTTGAGCCAAGACTAGGAGGATGATAGAGAGGCCATGTTCACACTTGGGAAAGCTGTTCTGTTTTATGCCTGATTTTCCATGTTGCAATAGCTACACTCCATAGATGTCCCAGGCACACCTCATTTCACCTGAAAATGCCCACTATGCTGGCAACAATGCCCCTGCACCAGCTAGGGAGCGTCAATATGCACAGAATTTTCAGATAGCCAATTATGCAAGATTCCCAGCTGTTTTGTGCTGCTGGTACTAAGTAGTCAGAGCTGAAGTCAGGTGTCTTTTAGCTTCTGTAGATGCATCCTTCAGCCAGAGGGTCTCGATTTCTGTTTTTCTCTTTCTATGTGGTTGTGGGGATGAGTCTACAGTGCACACTTCTGTAATCCATCAGCCAGGTGTTGTAGGTAGCAACAAGTAACTGGTTCAGTATCTCTAGGGGGTCATCTTAATAGTACAAAATGGAACCAGCTTGAGCCCTCATACAGTAATCTGGGGAAACTAAACACCACCCTGTGCACCTCTAAGAGACAATACTTCCCCATTTACAAGAACTGAGTTAGTGTTTAACAAAAGATAACAGAAGAAAACACAGCAATAATTTGAGAAAATGCTGCACCAATGACTTGAAAGTATGCAACCATAAGTAAATCACCCTTTCCACAGTATCTTGGGCTGTATCCTTTTTCTTGGTTTCCCACTCTGCAGTAAAAAAGGCCAAGGGAAGAATGTTTCTTTAACGAGTCTTTTGCTTTTCCCTCTTTAGCACCCCACTCACAGTTTGTTGTCCAAGGTCAGAAATGTCTCCAGAGTCAGGCGGTGCATTTGGGTGAACTTGTCTTCCACCGCGAAGAGAGAGGGTGGCTGAGTGACGCCGCTGCCTCTACTCATCAGTGATTTTGCAATCGCTGCCATTGTTTGCTTCTGTCTCTGCTGCTATTGCTGCCGCTGCTCGTCATCGCGACTATTACTGCCACCGTCTCTGCTGTTGCTTGTCACATGCTCACGATCACTGTCACTGCTCAGAGCTGCCACCAGCACTCCCACCTCTCACTGTCACGTGTTCTGAGGTTCTACCAGATAGCCCAGTTCTCAGTGAATTCTCTGGGTATTGGGGAACCTCTCTGCTACTGACTCTTCTGCATTGTCTTTGCACTGTCACACTGTCTCTGAACCTGGTCAACATCCTTAGATCAGCTTATCACTGAGCTCAACCCTAGTGATCATTGAGAAAGAGCCAGGACTCTCAAATGAGTCTAGTCAGCTCTCTCTTCAAACACTGGAACAGGGGGATGGTCAAGTGGCTTCCTGGACCCATTAAACAAGTCCACATCACCAGGTAGGAATACCTGCCCCCACCTCCTTGGACTCTTGCTTCGATTTGCCCCCTGCTTAGCGAGTGAAGTGAAGTTAGGGTCAGTCAGGGGATGCTAAGCACAGGCCTGCTGTCCTTAACTCGTATAATAAGGATAACATTTCATTACCTCTGCCCTCAATACCTAACCCAAAACCGATCACTTTGCTTGCTTTTTACTGCGGTGCGTAGCTACATGTACACTATGCCACCGAAAGTACGGCATAGTGTAGATGTAGCCTCCCTGTGTGCATATATAAAGATTATATGATTACATATCTTGTTTCTCAGAAGTCAGACTTCATACTTTCACTGTGTTGCTAAGTGTGTTTCGCACACAATTTTTGTACTGCTTTACCTAAGTGGTACAACTTCCTGGTATGGTTGCAGTTATATCATTATAAAGGTGCTTATATGGGTATAGTTTATGTCTACAATTTTATGAAACTAACCTATATAGGGATTAAAGCTCTTTTATACTATGTCCCCATTAGGACTTCTTTTACTGCATAGGTTCCTAAACTATTATAGTGAAAGCAGCACAAAAACTGTATGCAGCCATACACTAAAACTTCCTTTCCCTCCCTAGCCTACCGTTTCACAATTCACTACCTCCCACTAACGGATGGTTTTCTTTTCTTTAAACAAACAAATAAAAACAATCCTTGATTTTGGGATAAAGAGAGCATCTCTCTAACCCACTCGCTGAATGTGCAAGTTATGGAAGAAATTTCTGCTTTAATCAAATGAAAATGGGAGTGTGACCAGGGCCTCCTGGGATAACCTCCTGGATGCTCAAAAATCAGGGCAAGCTGCAAAACCAGGAGCCAAACTCCCCACACACTGATGGGTGGTACTTAAGCCAGTCTCCCTGTCAGTCACAACCAGGCTTCTGGTTCCCCACACCAAGTACCAAGAAATCGGCCCAAAGTAGAAACAGCTCCCTTTATTGCACTCCAGCTCCTCTGGCTCCCACCTAGCCACACGGTCCCTTAAAGAAATAGGTTCTTCTGACCCCAAAGGGTAAGCCACATCACACAGAACAATATAGGTTTGGATCTTACCCAAAATACCACACTGATAGCCAATCCTTTGGTAACTACAACTAAAGGTTTAATATGAAAGAAAAGAAACAAAATATGAGAGATGTTAAAGAGTCAGAGTGAATCACATACATACAAATGATTTAAAGTTCGTGTAAAGCAGTTTTTCAGGCTTGTTCCTCTGGAGTTTGTAGGCTTGTTCCTCTGGTAAACACCCAGCACCCGAGTAGGCCTCAGTCCTTTGTCCAGTCGCAGAGGAATAGTTCCAGAGATGGGTGTTGGCTGTAGACCGGGGACTTGAGACAAGATGGAGTCAGGGCTGCTGCCTTTTATCACCTCTGGCTTTCTCTATGCTGTGTGCAATTCTTTCCAATCAATATGGAGTTGAGTCACATGTTCAAGTCCTAGTGGCTCAACACATTTCTCCCTGGGCCCGTTGTACCTGGGAGCTTCCTTAAAGGGCCATTAAGGAGACAATGGCTGTAGACATCCAGTCTGGGGAGTTTCCCAGAGTCACACAGGTTGATATATGGATATAACAAACATATTCCTAACTTCTAATACGGCTGCAATTCCTACACATAAACCATATACTCGTTCCCAGCAAATTACAACCTTTCTATTGGTACCAAACATGGCATAGTTCCTATGGATTATTGCAATTATGATATATTAAGTAATAGTATCATAAATGGTCCCCACAACCCAGATAGTGTCACAGGGAGGGCTTTCCCTTTGTCAATAAATTCTTAATTTATCCCCAAGACAGATTGCCGAGGTAAAGACAGGAAGCAACTTAGGTCCTTTGCTTTTCACTGGTTAGCTAGCACAAAGCAGTCAGGAAGATGATATTGCTTGTTTTCAGTCCATACAATGCCTTCAAAGATTATTGGACTTACAAAACTTTCGAAGTCCAGCAGCCACTCAAGCAACGTGGGGCTGGATGGGGCACTTGGAGGTGGATTTAACAAAATGTCTGTCCAGCTCCTCTCTGCAGAAGTGCATGGAAATCTCAAGTATTTAGTCTTTCACAGATTTACACTCTGTGAGCTGAATGATGGTTTTATTCAATACAGCCTTTTTTGTTTTAGTCACAATAAAAGGTTTTATCTCTCATAATAAGTTTGTATGGTAATGATTTTTATAACAGAACCGTATGAAAGGATAGAAATTTCTAACACTCCCAAGTACACTTTATGGTCACTAAAACATTAAACTCTCTCATGTACAGTTTATGATCACTAAATCACATCATTCTGAAGGTTACCATTTGCGTATTAGACTAATTCTGATGCTTCTCAAATTATTAACAGTTGGTCTCTATCTATAAATTAGATTTACCTAACTACATCTCCAAGGACTGTGAAAAAATTCATGCCCTATCTAGGTCAACCTAACTCCCACAGTTGAGGCAGCTAAATCAACGGAAGAATTATTTCTAGCTACTACCTAGCTACCACCTCTTAGAGGAGTGAATTAACTCCATTGATGGAAAAATCTCTTCTGTTGATGTCAGAGGCATCTCAGCTATGGTGCTACAGCAGTGCAGTTGCAAGTCCCATAACTGTGCCACTGTGGCTTCTGTAGCATAGAATCATAGAAACTGGAAGGGACCATGAGAGGTCATCGAGTCCGGCTCCTGCACTCATGGCAGAACCAAGAACCATCTTAAACCTCCCTGACAGGTTCTTGTCTAACCTGCTCTTAAAAATTTCCGATGAAGATTCTACAACCTGCCTAGGCAGCTTATTCCAGTGGTTAATCACTCTGACAGTTAAGAATTTCTTCCTAATGTCCAACCTAAACCTCCCTTGCCATAATTTAAGCCCATTGCTTCTTGTCCTTTCATCAGCAGTTAAAGAGAATAATTTTTCTCCCTCCTCCTCCTAATAACCTTTTAGGTACTTGAAAATGATTATAATGTCCCCTCTCAGTCTTTTCTTTTCCAGACTAAACAAACCCAGCACTTTCAATCTTCACTCATAAGTCAACTGTTCCAGACCTTTAATTATTCATGTTGCTCTTCTCTGGACGTTCTCCAATTTGTCCACATTTTTCCTAAAATGAGGCGCCCTGAATTGGACACAGTTGCAGCCTGATCAACATGGAATAGAGTGGAAGAATTACTTACTTACAATACTCTTGTTAATACATCCCAGAATTGTGTTTGCTTTTTTCAACAGTGTTACATTCTTGACTCATATTTCGCTTGTGGTCCACTATGACACCTAGATCCCTTTCCGCAGTACTCCTTCCAAGGCAGTCATTGCTCATTTTGTATGTGTGCATTTTGATTGTTCTTTCCTAGGTGGAGTACTTTGCATTTGTCTTTATTGAATATCATCCTATTTACCTCAGACTACTTCATCAGTTTGTTCAAATCATTTTGAATTGTGATCTTATCTTCCAAAGTATTTGCAACCCCTAGACATAACCTGACTTTTGAATTGAGTTGAAGAGGGTGTTAAATCATCAATACAGAGAAAACTTCTAATGGGTTAGTTAGATAGATACTAACAACAACAAAAACCCACACTGTTTCAGATAGTATGAAAAAAATCACTTGCCGTCTGGATTTCCCCCCCCTTTTTTTCTCTTTGAATGCCATCATAAACTTAGTTCTCCAGCCATCTGTGAACTGAATCAGAGTAGGGGGAACCTTAATTTCTAGTGTTCAAAAAAAGCAATAAATAAATAAATGAATCCAAATCCCACCTTTCAATTATTAGTTTAAGGTTCATAAGGAATCAAAAAGACTGTAAACCCATTTTTTTCCTTTTGAAGCCACCTTTAAAAGAAAAACATTTTGTATGCCCTTTCATTTAATCTGACCTTCAGAAATGTCATAAGAGATGTATATTTAATTTTTTTTCTTGGCAAATTGATCTCTTTGGTGTTATAAGATTGTAACGTGCTCTAAACAGTGGATTTTACCAAATTAATTCCAGTTACAAGATGTCTGACTTTTGTTTATCCATAAAGGTTAAAAACAGAAAACAAACACAAGTAACAAAGCCAACAAAAATCTTTAGCCAAAGTGTGTATTGTGAATGAGCAGCTTTTGATTAATTTAGCAACTAAGATATATTCTGTAAAGTTCTAGTCTGACTATATTTTTAATACAGGTTCACTGAACAATTGCTAGTTTCTTAAATAAAAATCTTTCAGTTTCAAATTCTATTTCATTTTTAACCATTTAATAGGAATAGAATGTTGTCTTGGGTAAAGATAAACATCTGGGACCAAAATCATTTCTGGTGTAATTCAGTTGACCTCAGTGGAGCTAAAGTAAGAATGAAATGGCTCCATGGATTTGCATTTACATTTATTTTTAACAAATGCCTCATTTTTCCTTCGTATTCATCTGTGCAAAGGAGACCATTATTATATACCAGCTATTATCTCATAGAAAAGTTTAGCTCTGCTCACTGGATCACTTACAGGGGATCCTTAGAGAGCTCTAGAGTCACATGCCTGTTAGTGACTCCTCGTTCTTGATTCCATCTGCTAAACCACATTAGAAGACACCTAAAATACGTTAAGTGCTTTCTCAATTGATTTTCTTTGGAAAGCAATTGCTGCTGTTGCCACAGTTGTTAACTGATCACAAATGTGAATATGGAGGTCTCTGCAACTGCAAATAGGCATGAAATGATCCTTGAGAGAATTTTTCTATATGTTGTCTATTCTTTGAAAAATTTGTGAATTCCTCTTATACATACTACATTTTCTCTCCCCCACTCCATTTTTCATTATTAGGGAGAGAAAATTATTATAAGAGAACAGGATGCTTGATTTTAAGGGTTCTTCCCCTCTTGCTCCTTTATTCTCCATCTGATACCTTGTTTCCACAGCAACCAATTATAATGGACTATTAATGAATAAAGAACAAGATCAGATGAATCCTTAAAATCAAGCATTCTGTTTTGTGTGCATGTCCCTATTAATTAAAAAGGAGGAAAGAAAATATCATACATAACCAGAAATGTCCTTAATAAGTTTTCTGAAGTTTTTAAAAGACTTCTGCTTAAAGATTTCTTAGCCACTCATATCTGGTTTTGCCACAGTAGCTTCATTTATGGATAGTCAATATTGGTCAAGCACATTTCTTGATGTAACTTTGTTGAAATTATGGAGTTACACAAATAACCAATGTAGTTGTGTATGTCATATAAGATACCATTTTGCAGTAACCTTGGAGCCCTTGCTTTCAGATCTGGTGAAAGCTGCAATAGACATGTAATAGAAGTGTTTTCTTTGCATGAGAAAATCTGCTGTACTGTTCTTTAGTTTTGGATGCTTGCTTTCTGAGCTAAATGCCAGTAGCAGTCAATATCAGTGAAATTGGAAATAAAGTCTAATAAATTATACTGTACTGTAGAATATAAATGTACAATTAAAAATCTCCACATATGGGAACTGTTTCTTATACCATAGCTTCCTAACAAACTGAAAGTAATTTTGAAATAATGGTTAGAGACACAATAAGATTTCTCACTCTAAAAAAGAAATTGATGAAGTAGAAAACTATAGGGTCAGTTATAATTGTGTTTATCCTAATACATCCAGAGCCTTACTTACAGCTTTCATGGAGAAAGTTAGGCAAGGCATGAGATCCTTATTTATGCTTATTATATTCCGTTTAAAAATATAAAGCATTTTTGCTGTATTAAAAAGCAATTGAGAGATGAGGTTTAAAGTCTGATTATCCTCGTTTTACTCATCAAGATTTTGAATTAGTTAGGCAGGGAACACTCATATTTTTACCACACTATGACAATAAAAAAGTGGATGAATCATCAGACTAGTAAAGCAGAGACAGAATCAGAATTAGGGCCCAGCTGAGCAGAGCCTTAAGCATGTAGTTAACATTGAGCACGTGAGCAGTCCCAGTGAGGTCAGTGAGAAGTAAACACGTGTTTGGCTAAGCACCACATATTGAAGTACTTTTCTGAACAGGGATGGGATTACTCATGTACTTACAGATAAGGAAATGCATAAAAGGCTTTTTAGAATCTGGGTCCGACATACTTTGGGCCTGATTTTGTTCTACTTATACTAGTATAAATCAGAAGTAATTTGGCTGAAGTTCGAGGAGCTGAACTGGTGTAAAACAATGTTGGTATAATCAATCCAATACTGTGGAATCAGGATTGAGTGTGTACCTGTAGTTTCATAGATGCTATATTTTTGTTTATATTATTTGTCACTTCTTTTGGGAAGTTATAGAAGATATATGCCGTGTAATTTTTTTTCCCTTCTCTTCTTTGATGTAATTGCTGGTCATGAAATCTCTTTTGTAGTGCCTGAATCATAGAAGACTGGGGCTCAAAAGGACCTCAGGAGATACCTAGTCCAAACACCTGCTAATGCAGGACCAATTCCAACTAAATCATCCCAGTCAAAGCTTTGTCGAACCAAACCTTAAAAACCTATAAAGATGGAGATTCTACCACTTCCCTCAGTAACTCATTCCAGTGCTTCACCACCCTCCTAGTGAAAAAGTGTTTCATAATATCCAGCCTAGATCTTCTCCTCTGCAGCTTGAGACCATTGCTCTTAGTTCTGTCATCACTACCATTGAGAAGAACCCACCTCCATCCTGTTTGGAGCCACCCTTTAGGTAGTTGAAGACTGCTATCAAATCATAGAATCATAGAACAATAGGGTTGGAAGGGACCTTGCGAGGTCATCTAGTCCAACCCCGTGCTAAAAAGCAAGACCACTCCCACTAAATCACCCCAGCCAGGGTTTCGTCTAACCGGGCCTTAAAAACCTCCAAAAATGGAGATTCTACCACTTCCCTAGATAGCCCATTCCAATGCTTCACCACCCTCCTAGTGAGAAAGTTTTTCCTAATATCCAACCTTGACCTCCCCAGCTGTAATTTGAAACCATTGCTCCTTGTTCTGTCCTCTGTTACCCTCGAGAACAGCCTAGCTCCCTCCTCTTTGGAGCACCCCTTCAAGTAGTTGAAGGTTGCTATTAAATCTCCCCTCAGTCTTCTCTTCTGTAGACTAAATAAACCTAGTTCCTTCAGTCTCTCCTCATAAGTCATGTGCCCCAGGCCCCTAATCATTTTTGTTGCCCTCCGCTGGACTCCTTCTAATTTGTCCACATCCTTTCTGTAGTGGGGAGCCCAAAACTGGACACAGTATTCCAGATGCGGCCTGACCAGTGTCAAATAGAGGGGAATTATCACATCCCTCGATCTGCTGGCAATACTCCTACTGATGCAGCCTAATATGCCATTGGCCTTTTTGGCAACAAGGGCACACTGTTGGCTCATATTCATCTTCCCGTCCCCCATATCCCCCAGGTCCTTTTCTACAGCGCTGCTACTTAGCCGATCAGTCCCCAGCCTGTAGCAGTGCATGGGATTTTTCCGTCCTAAGTGCAGGACTTTGCACTTGTCTTTGTTGAACCTCATGAGGTTTCTTTCGGCCCAGTGTTCCAATTTGTCCAAGTCTCCCTGGATCCTGCCCCTGCCCTCCAGAGTATCTACTATTCCCCCCAACTTGGTGTCATCTGCGAACTTACTAAGCACGCAGTCTATTCCATCATCAAGATCATTAATGAAGATGTTGAATAGAACTGACCCCTGGGGCACTCCACTCGTTACCGGTTGCCAACCAGACATCGAGCCATTGATTCCTACCCGCTGAGCCCGTTGATCTAGCCAGTTTTCGATCCACCTTGCGGTCCACTCGTCCAACCCATACTTCCTTAACTTGCCAATGAGAATGCTGTGGGAAACCGTATCAAAAGCCTTGCTAAAGTCAAGGTATCCCCCCTCACTTTTCTGTTCTGCAGACTAAACAAGCTCAGTTCCCTTAGCGTCTTCTCATAAGTCATGTGCCCCTGCCTCCTAGTCATTTAAAAAAAATTTTTTTTGCTCTCTACTGGACTCTCCAATGTGTTCACTTTCTTTCTGTAGCTGGGGGGAGGGAGGGGAACTCGACACTAGACAGTACTCCAGATACGGCCTCACTAGTGCCAAATAGAGGGAAATAATCACTTTCTCAGTCAAATGGCAGTGCTCTTACTAATGAAGCTCAATATGCCATTAGCCTTCTTGGCAATAAAGGCACATTGTTAACTCATATCCAGCTTCTTGTCCATTCTAACTCCTAGGTCCTTTTCTGCAGAACAGCTGCTTGGCCAAACTACGGCCTAGCCACTCAGTCCACAATCTGTAGCAGTGCATGGGATTCTTCCATCCTAAGTGCAGGACTCTTCACTTGTCCTTGCTGAACCTCATCAGATTTCTTTTGGTCCAATTCTCCAATTTGTCTAGGTTGTTCTGTATCCTATTCCTGCCCTCCAGCGTATCTACCACTACCTCAGCTTAGTGTCATCCATGAACTTGCTTAGGGTACAAATCACTCCGTCATCCAGATCATTAATGAAGATATTGAACAAAAACAGACCCAGAACTAATCCCTGGCTGGGGCACTCCACTTGATATCGGCAGCCAACTAGACATTTAACTGTTGATCACTACCAGTTGAGCCCACTGATCTAGCCAGCTTTCTATACACCTTATAGTCCATTCATCCGACCCATTCTTCTTTAACTTACTGCCAAGAATACTGTGGGAGACCATATCATATCAAAAGCTTTCCTAAAGTCAAGATATACCATGTCCATCACATCAAAAGAGTCAGTCATCTCATCATAGAAGGTAATCAGGTTGGTCAGACATGACTAGCTCTTGCTGAATCCATGCTGACTATTCCTGATCACCTTTCTCTCCTCCAGGTGATTCAAAATGGATTCCTTGAAGACCTACCCATTATTTTACCAGTCACTGATGTGATCCTGACTCATCTGGAATTCCCTGGATCCTCCTCCTTTCACTTTTTAAAGATGGGCACTATATTTGCCTTTTTCCAGTCACCATAGACGCCCCCATCACCACAAGTTTTCAAAGATAATGACCAATGCTTCTGCAGTCATATCAACCAACCCCCTCAGCATTCTAGAATGCATTGCATCTGGCCCCATAAATTTGTGCCTGTCCATCTTTTATAAATTGTCCTGAACTTATTCTATCATCACTGAGAACTGCTCACCTCCTCCTCATTCTGTGCTATCCAATGCAGTAGTCTGGGATCTGATTTTGTCTGTGAAAACAAAGTCAAAAAAAGCATCGAGTACTTCCACCTTTTCCACATTGTCTGTCGCTAAGCTACCTCCCCCATTCAATAAAAAGCCTACACTTTCCCTGGCTACCTTCATGTTGCTAGCATACCTGCAGAAACCTTTCTTTTTACTCTTTACATCCCTTGCTAGCTGCAACTCCCATTGTGCTTTGACCTTCCTGATTTCACCCCTGTATATTCAAGCAATATTTTTATACTCATTCCTAGTCATCTGTCCAAGCTTCCACTTCTTGCAAGCTTCCTTTTTGTGCTTAAGCTCCCTGAAGATTTCTCTGTAAAGTCAAGCTGGTGGTCTGCCATATTAGGTATTCTTTCTGCACATCAGGATTGTTTATTTCTGTGTCCTCAGTAAGATTTCTTTAAAATCCAGCCAGCTCTCCTGGACTTCTTTCCCCTTAATATTAGCCTCCAATTCCCTCAGGGAAGCAAAGCCTGCTTTTCTGAAGCTGAGGGTCCATATTCTGCTGCTCTCCTTTCTTCCTTTTGTCAAGATCCTGAACTCGACCAATCACAGTCATGGCTACCCACATCCATTTCTACTTCCTCTACCAATTCTTCCCTATGTATGAGCAGCAGGTCAAGAGGAACACAGCTTCCACTTGGTTTCTCCAGCCCTTACACCATGAAGTTGTCCCAATACTTTCCAGAAACTTCCTGGATTGTGTGCGCACTGCTGTATTGCTCTCCTAGCAGATGTCAGAGTGATTTAGGCACCCCATGAAAACCAGGGCCTGTGATCTGGAAACTTCCATTAGTTGTCTGAAGAAAGCCTTGTCTACCTCATCCTCCTGGTCAGGTGGGATTTAGCAGAAGTCCACCAAAACATCGCCCTTACTGCTCTTATCACTAAACTTGGAGACTCTCAGCAGATTTTTCTCCAGTTTCATACTGGAACTCTGAGCAATCATGTTGCTCTCTTACATGCAGTCTAACCCCTCCATCTTTTCTCCCCGTCTGAAACAAAGGATAATATTAATATGGGAAAGAGAATAAATAACTTATTACTGTAGAACGTCAAAGTTACTAACATGCAAGTTACAAACTGACCAGTCAACCAAATACGTCATTTGGAAACGGAAGTATGCAATCAGGGTGGAGCAGAGAAAAAAAAAGAAAAAAGTAAATACAGTACAATATTGTTTTAAAGGTAAACTGCTAAAAAATGTAAAGGGAAAGTTTAAAACAAAAGATTTGACAAGGCAATGAAACTTTATGTGCTTGGCTCATTTAAATTAAGATGATTAAAAGCAGCATTTTTCTTCTGCATAGTAAAGTTTCAAAGCTGCATTAAGTCAATGTTCAGGTGTAAACTTGAGAAAGAACAAATGTAGTGTTTTGTTCAGAGTTACAAACAACTTCCATTCCTCTACTATACTTTATACTTCATGGGTATACCTGCCCGGGGGCTGGATCGGGCCTGCTGCGGGGCCGGATCTGTTCCAAGGGCTGGATCCGGCCTGCCCGAGGGCTGCATCCAGCTCTTGAGCCAGGCCTGATCCCACCTGCGGGACGATCCAGCCCCCAGGCAGGCCCAATCCAGCCCGCAAGCTCCTGCTGCAGAAGACTCGGGGGGAACGCTTGTTCCGCGGCCAGGCTAGGGAGTTTCAAATTTCCCGCCCTGAGCACGCTCTGTCTCAGACAGAGCATGCTCAGGGCGGGAGCAGCCGGCTGGCCACAGAGCGGCTCCCGGTCTGGCCACCCCTCCATCTTCAGACCTCTAGCCAGATAAGGGGGACCAGAGGAGTGGGGAAGGAGCCGCAGGGAGACTGAGGAGCAGGGAAAGGGGAGGGCAGAGGAGAAGGGAAATGCTGCGGGGAGCAGAGGAGCAGGGAAAGGCTGCGGGCGGGGGGGGGGCAAGAGGAGCAGGGAATGACCGCATAGGCAGGGGCGGAGGAGCAGGGGAAGGTTTGTACACATGGTAGCAATGATACTTTGCTCTAAAATATGCTGTGATCCGCGGATAAGCCGAACCTAGTTTTTCAGGTATATTTTGGAGTATAAAAATCTTGGCTTATATGCGAGCGTATACGGTATATTACCTTCCATACTGCAGTTTCCATTTCACGCATCTGACGAAGTGGAATTTTACCCATGAAAGCTCATGTGATACATAAACAAATTTGTTAGTCTTTAAAAGTGTTACAGGACTCCTTGTTTGTTTTACCACCACGTTAGATTCCCTAGGAGAAAAAACATTATGCCAGTGGAGCACCACCATAATGGAGCTCTATTCTGCCCACCCCCTGCCAAGCCTCCTGCTTTTTCTGGAACACCCTCTGTGCCAGGATAAGAGGGTGGCTGGAACAGGAACTGGCTTCTCTATGTCTGCCAGATTTACAGCAGCAGGGAGTTCCCCTCCACAAAGGGAATTCTTCACTAGTCTTTTACAGCTGGAATCCATCCACTTTGTGCCGTCTGAACAGAGCAAAATGAGCATATAGTACTGCAGAATCTGGGCCAATGCTTTTTTCAGCACTATGGGTATGGCCAACATTGTCTTATCCCTTTGCTCAGTTGGAGATGGAAATCAGCTTGGATTTTAGTAAAATTGAAACAGTGACTGAGCTTAACCTCATGTTTTGATTGTACAGTATGTTGTATTATTTATAATTTAATTGTATGAGAAATATTTTCATAAGGATAAATTATATGTGTAACCTTACACTCAAAGCTAGGTGCTTTAAAATTTTCCAGTGAGCAGTATATTGTTGAAAGTTACAAAATGTTGGCTGGATCCAGATTGATACTTTTTTGGATACGTTTCTTCCATATGCTTTTATTTAATGCATTTTTTTCTCTTAGGTTAGAGTTATAAAAAGCATGTAAAAATGTCTTTTTTGGAATGGGAGTGTTTTGCAATTAGAAGATCACAGTGCTCGGAATTCAGCATCTTCTAGGAACTGTAGCATATGAAATAAGTGAAATACTAATTCTGAAAAAAAAAAAAAATCTTCAAATCCTAACACCAGTTGGGAACACTGTGTCAATCTAATATATCATTCCCAGAGTGATGGACAGATGGAACCAGCAATCATAGAAAAGCAAACATTTTTGGTCTCAAGGGCCCTAGGCTCCATCTGATCTCTCCCTAACTTTCCGCTCTTTCTTTGTCTAGTAATAGATTTAATTGAAAGAGGTAGCTCCTATTTTCTTCAGATTAGAAGAAGTTGAATACATTTGTTCAAAAAGGACTAGAGAAACAGAGAAGGAATGGTGTAGCGGGTTCTTTTTGTAGGGACTCTATTCTGTTGTTAGAGTGTCTGTTGTGTTTCATCTTCTGAGGATGCCAAACTATTCATTGGGTATGGTAATCTCTAAAATAACTGTGGCCATGAAGTCCTTGTCTGGTAGGTGAACCCAAGGTGAACCCAAGAGAAAGTATATTTCCCTGAAAATGTTGCCTCCTGTGTCTCCCATTGCTCAGATGAAACTTTAATGGTCGAGATGGCCATGGCCAGAGCAAAGAAGGTGAATATACACTACTGTGCTCCAGAATTTTGATCTTAGCAACAAGGATTTTTCTGGATGAATGGTTTACTAGTGTATCAGTTCTTATTGTTACATTTTTTCAGTTTTGACATCTTCTGAGTACTTAGTCTTCAATGGTGGGAATTCTGCCAATATAGTGTCTTCAGAGAAAAGAGAATTACTTGAGTCTTATAGCTCTCCTTTGCTGAAAATATCACCTCTGCAGAATTCTCATTCATAGATGCATCTCTCCTCAGAGTTCAGAGGGCAATCTTTAGAGGTGGAGCATATCTTTACAATTTGATGTTTGTGTTGTTCTATTTGTGGAAGTAATTTTTCAATGACTTTGTTCTGTAATTGGCTAAGATGTTCTTTGAGGAGCCTTTGCTTCTTGTGAGAGCAAAATTGGAGTCCTGGGTGATGCACAACAACCAACAGAGATGCTGTGGCTCATACCTTAAACAATTACTGCCGCAGTAGGGAATAATAACCTTAGATTTTGGGGGGTTATGCCTGTCTTGTACTAGAGAACACAAGATCAGCAGTCAGAATCCTGTAAGAATGTCTTCAGATTAGCAGAATTACAAGGTAAATAAATTTCCCATTATGCAGCATTGGAATCTTGTATTATTTTAAAACTGGACTAGCAAAATCTTCTTTATTCCTATGGATTATTTATTGGATAATTGAGGCTGTGAATTTTCTTGCTTTTAGAGCCCATAAATGATGTGCATACTCTGTACTATCTCCAATCATTTTATGTTTATGCTTATTTTCTGGTGTGACGTTTTACCTGTGCCAAATTTGCTTGGATTTTTGCCTTAGAATATAAATGCCAGCCAACAAAAATGGAATCTATATAATACTACAATTGCCTTCTCTTTTTTAGAAAGTATCTCCTACCTGCCAGAAAGATGCATTTATATCACCTGCCTCTTTGCTGCCTCTCACATCTGTTAACATTTATTACATGTGTCAGAAAACAATACCTGAATAGTAAATGGAAAGGATATGTGAAGTTCAAGGGCACTGTATATGAAAAAAGACAAGTTATATTTCATTGGGGCCTTGGAAGCTGAAAACGTTTTCTTGGACTTGTCAAAATGTGTATAGTATTGTGACTAGAACACCCCAAATCACAAGTGAATCGAACTAAATCTGTGAAACAATGTATGCTTCCGCTGAACAATGGTGGGCAAGAAAGTAATGAACTATGATCTTGTTACCATACAAGAAAGGGAAAAAAAAAATTTCACATGGGGCAAAGATCATAACAACAATGCTTAGCTAAAATCCTCAAACTTGAGTGCCGAATTATGTCATTAGATACCAAAATGGAAACGCTCTGGGATGCGGAGGGCTCACTTCTGCAGTGACTACCTGGGTGAGAGCAGGGCGAGGGAGAGAAAGGGCGAAAGGTTCTGCTTTTATACGTCTTCCATCCCTACAGAGGGCTACCGTAGTGGTCTTGATGGAAGGATTACTTCTCCATACCTACACTATGAAGATATGCCGAGCACAGCCCGGTATATAGGATTTGTCTATACATAGTGGCAGTTCTGCACGTATATCACCATATGTTGATGATCTGGAAGAAGAACAAATTGAAAAGTGACCAACCCTGGGCCTTCTGAAATCAGAAGAAAAATTCCTATTGACCTCACTAGAAATGGCAAAAAAATTTTATGATGGATTGTATCACTGAATAAGTTTATAAAAATTGCTGTTCATAGTACTTATTACTGATCTTCTAATCAAGTAACAAAAAAGGGTGCATTTTCAAAAATCCAGTGTACTCAGAAACAAGTGAGTAGCTAAAGAAAATAATAATAGTATAGAGCTGAGGGCTATAGGCAAACAGTGGAGACACACATTTTTGAATATTTTCTACTAAATAATGTATCTCCAAAAATACTAATTCCATTGTAACATCTGGTGTCATGAACTAATTACTATTTCCACAACGGAATTATTATGAAAAGTTGAGGGGTTCATCAGTCACTAAAATGAAAAAGGCCTTGTTCTAGGTCTGTGAACATTCATATTGTAATTACAGAAAGCATATGGTGTCCTTGTTCCACAAAGTGAAAATTATGGTTTTGCCAGAAGTGGTATTTTACCTTTGAAAGCTCATGCAATAAATAAATTTGTTAATCTTTAAAAGTGCCACAGAACTCTTCATCATATGTATTGGACATACATGCATATTTTGGTTTTGAATCTAGCACATGAAATTACTCTAAGTTTCAAAAGAAAGTTGGGACATGACCAAGGGAACCCTTTTTATTTTTACAATTAAAGTTGATCAGAATTATGACCTACTGAACATAAACAAGTGATATACTGTAATTAGTAAGGAAGAAAGTTCCTTATCAACACCATTTTTAAAAAAACTCATTTGTTTAAGATGTCTTATAAGACATGCATTCTGTCCTTTCTATTACAGAATACAGTTTTATCACCACACACACAGGGAGAGCCTGATCTTGCTTCCATTGAAATCAATTGCAAAACTTCTGTTGACTTCACTTATAGCTAGATCAGGCTAGTTTGGGTACAGGTAAAAATAAAAATGTATGCTAAAGATGCAAACAGTTTTTAATTGTTCTTGAGCAGATAACTTACATATCTTTCTGAAGTGCTCACACCTTAAGAACTCTGATCTTCTGTTCATACATATGTAAATTCCATTAAAGTTGATAGGAGTTATGCAAAAACTTGGATGTGAGATTTGACCCCCCACTGACACTTAATTTACATAAGGCCTTTTTGACATAATTCAAACATACCCAAGAGTTACTTATAGGGGTTAAGGGGTAAAAAGTGACTGGCAAGATGCTTTTTTTGTATATTAGTCTAACACAAATACTTCCTTAAGTATAAAATGCTTTGATCTTCATAAGCAAATGCCATATGCTTGCAGCTGTGACCCAGGCCTCACAAATGCTGGAAGGTTAGAGAAAGGTAGCATATGAATTTAATATCTGCATTCAATTTATGCTTTTATATTTAGCAGTTCATAATTTTATGTAATATTTTAGCTGTATGAGAAATATGCACTGGAGTTGAGTGATAACAGATTTCTTTGTGGTTTGACTAAACATTGTTTGGGTGAATACAGAATCCTAAATATTGCAGACTGAACGTAGGGATTTTAATTAGAGCTGTCTGTACTTCAAAATACCTGAACTCACATTAAGATTGGCAGCTTCCCAGAAAATTGAAGATTATATGGAGTTAATTTGAGCTAAGAAAGAGTCTTGTGTTTTCCAGTGTTTATGGCTTAGTTAGTGGTATCACCAACTTGAAACACACTAAAAATAAGGGAGTAGAACTATGATCAATCATTTGCTAATATGTAACAATGTTTTTTCTGTAAAGAACAAATTTTATCACCCTTATTTTGAGCAATATGTTATTCAAAGAGAATTTCCAGTGAAAAGAATCGGACTTATGACAGAGTAAAGTTCAACTCATCTTGAGCAAAACCCATAAAGTGTTTTCGTTTTGACACGTGTCTAAAAAAATACATCTTAAGATTCGGATCCCTCAAATACATTAACGTGGGTGGATTGTCAGTGGTTCTTTGTGGGCACAAGGGTTTGTCCATATGGATCCAATCCTAGGATGAAGGTCTAAAACAGAGCACATAGTCTCTTTTATTTAAAACAATTTTAATAAGATTTGTTGTCATAATTTAGCAAAGAACATTTCATAATTTCAATGCAACTGTATAGAGTTTCCACAAATGAGGAAAAAATCAAAGAGAACATCCAACAGGTTAAAAATAATAAGATGAATAAATGTAAGATCAGAAAAAGCAGTATCACTCTCACAAATGTGACAGATAATGTCAGGATTCCTTACATGAAATGAACTAACAAGATCTGTAAAATTTATTACATAAAATTCAAAAAGTTTTGTCCTTTTATTTGTGTGTATTAATATGTTAGTATGAGGGGGTATGTATAAATGAATGTTTGTGTGCATATATAATTTTAAATTTACTTTAATAATTTAATTTCAGTGTATTCATTTTTTTATTTTTATTTTTACTAGCTTCTACTGGGTATGGTAGGCTCTACAGATGAAACCCTACAGGAAGCAGCAGCTGGTTGCATAGCAAACATCCGTAGATTGGCTCTAGCTACAGAGAAGGCAAAATATGGTTGAAGCCTCAATCACTTTGACTGGCTTCCACATTTTACACACTGCAAGACATTTGAAAATGTAACTGTATGAACCATTGAAGTTTGAGAAACATTTATTTAAGGATATTTGTAAAGCCTGCTATCTAATCATAATACATGTGTTTAAAAATAGAATGAGTATTTGATATTGTATTCATACTGAAGGCTTTTTAAAGGTTTTTCAGTATTTCATCATCTAAAGAATACACCAGTTAAAACACATGAAAATAATTGTGAGTTCCAGATTAACAACATTGACCCTCAAATTTAATTTAAGATATGTTTTTGCATTTGATGAAACTGTAATAAATACATTTTTCTTCACTGTGTGTGGCTGTACAGTAATTCATGAATGTCTTGAGCAATTCCCTTTCTGCTCAACCTGTCTAATCATCCTGTCATTATGGTTTTGCCTGTTTGATCACTTGCAATCCACAAGAGAGGACTGACTACAGATACACCAATTTCACATCTGGTATTATATAAGTACTGCAAACAGCTGCAGTTGTAGACATCATTCCAAGATTATCCCAAATTTCCTCTTACTAGCACCAACATCAGATGAGACAATATATAATTATATAAGTAAGAGATAATACATGTGATTATTTTTTCTTAATTGATTTCTGGCAAATTTTAACTATTGAGTTAAAGATGAATGGGCATTTTATACTACTGTTCTTAAATGTTAGAAATATAATCTCTCAGGGATTCGCCAATCCTTTTATATTTAGAACAACATTGTTTGAAGCACTTTCTTTGTTATTTTACATAAAACTGTCTTCAGAATTATTAACTTTCAGTAATCAAGGTCTTTATTTTAATGTTTTGATAAAATATCATTGATATTGTTGAATACAAAACCATTGAAACACATTTCAAGCAATTAATAAACCCATGAGTAGACCCTGTTTGTGCATGTACTCTGCCCAGCAACCTTTGTAAACAGTAGTATGAGACTGAGACCTTGAATTACAAGTGCAAATAATTCTGTCACACCTGAAAAAGTACAGAGAATCTACTAGCAATGAGCCATGCCCTATGCTCCAGAGGAAGATGAAAAACCCCGAGTGCCCTTGCCAATCTGACCTGGGGGAAAATTCCTTTCCGACCCCAAATACGGTTATCAGTAAAACCCTGAGCATGTGGGCAAGACTCACCAGCCAGACATCCAATAAAGAATTCTCCGTAATAACTCAGAACCCACCTCATCTAACATCCCATCTCAGGTCATTGGCATATCCAGCACCACTGGTCAAAAATCAGTCAATTGCCAAACCAGGCTGTCCCATTATATCATCCCCGCTATAAATTTATCAAGTTCTGTTTTGAAGCCAGCTAGGTTTTTTTGCCCTCACAGCTCCCCTTGGAAGGCTATTCCAGAGCTTTACTCCTCTGACGGTTAGAAACCTGTGTCTAATTTCAAGTCTAAATTTCCAGATCGCCAATATATATCCATTTGTTCTTGTGTCCATGTTGGCACTGTACTCAAATAATCCCCCTCACTCCCTGGTATTTATCCCTCTGATGTATTTATAGAGAGCAAGCATATCTCCCCTCAACCTTCTTTTGGTTAGGCTAAACAAGTCAAGCTCTTTAAGTCTCCTCTCATAAGGAAGGTTTTCCATTCCACAGATCATCCTTGTAGCCCTTCTCTGCACCTGTTCCAGTCTGAATTCATCTTTCTTAAACATGGGGACCAGAACTGAACACAATATTCCAGATGAGGTCTCACGAGCACCTTGTATATTGGAACTAACACCTCCCTATCTATATGGAAATACCTCATCTGATGCATCCTAGAACCGCTTTAGCTTTTTTCACAGTAACATTGCATTGACGATTCATGGTCATCCTGTGATCAACCAGTACGCCCAGGTCCTTCTCCTTCCCCATCACTTCCAACTGATGCGTCCCCAACTTATAGGATGTTGATGATGTAAGTACAGTATATTCTAAACTAGAAGTTGCAGTTTCTATTAAATTTAATTATTGTCCCCTGTGCTTGTGAGATAAAATTACAGCTACTGAATAAAGTTGACTTCTAATGGAGACATATATACAAATGCCAACTTCTTTAT
>ML685840.1:9933976-9956947 GCA_007922175.1 Pelusios castaneus | reverse complement strand
TATATCTCATTTTATTAATTAAAAGAAACAATTATGCACTGCCTGAAACAAACAAAATTTCTTGCATTTTGAGCTGATTTTATGTTTTTTGGAGGCCTCTGTGAATTTAATCAGTGGACCGTGGTTCAGGCAAGCTTTAAACATGTGCATAAGTGCAGCTAGTACTTAAATAAGCTCTGAACTTTAAACATGTAGTCAAGTACTTTCCTGATTTGGCATTTAGAAACCACCGGGAAAATGATATTCTTGTTCCTTTTTAATACAGCCACAACCAAATTCATCAACAAAATTTTACATGAACTAGAAATCCAGTGTGATAATTCACTGCAACCAAACCTGTTCCTCTGTAGGGAAGACATTCTCTTACCTTAACCTAGAGATTTAGCGTGAGGCATCTATATAGTTTCATTATTTTCACTGCGACAGCCCAAGTGACTCTTGCAGCAGTCGTAGTCCCTGCACATTCTCTACTTAGATGGTTTGCATCTGTGAATTTGCATAGTAAAGGATCTACCATCTATTCCTCCACCACACATGTTGAGGTCCATGATCTATGCGGGAAAACAGGGGCACGGCATTCTCTGCATGTAAGTCCATGCTCTGCCTTCCCAAGGCAGAGGACTTGGCATTTCCACATCATGTAAGGCCTTACTTGCACTCAGCCAGGGACAGCACTCAGACAGCATTTGTCCGTTAGTACAAAAGAGGAGTTTTTAAAAAATATCTGTAGACACAGATTCTGAGTGCCATGACAGTGGGTTAACTGTGGAGTAACCCCACTGGTCATAAAGGCAATCAGCATGTGAGTTCTGCTAATAACTGATTTTATATAAATGTAAATATTTGCACGGCAGCATGAATATTCCTAATTCTGTTGTTGACTTCCTCTACACCACTGGTCTTGCTACAGTTCTTTTCAATAGACGCGTCTATATCTTGCTTCTGATATCACAATGAAGTGTTTATTATACACAGAGTATACCTAGCCCATAAATATTTTTTGATAAATGCAAATGTTTTAGTCATTTGAGAAGGAGATTGTGAGAAAATAGTTTCATTTTCTTGCTTATTAAAAGTATAAACATAAGTAGATGTTTCACTGTATAAAGAAAGGGAAAAGAAAACCTTTCTGCTAAGAATAATTGTCCGTGATATGACTGACATCTTTTCAGTCTTGAATGTTTTATATAGAATTTTAAAGGGTATAAAGTTAAATGTAAACTTAATTTTATGATATAGTTATTTTGAAAATAAATGTAATTCTAATTCTCACAATTACAGGGCTTGAATCTGAAACTCTTACAGGAGTAGCACTTACTCGTGGGAGTAATTCCACTGAAATCATTGGTTTAAGTCACTGTTTTGTAAACACAGCCTTGAGCTGTATTTTTTGTGGTGTTTCCTTTTCCTTTACCATTCCTGCAGCTGTTCTGTTCCACACAGGGAGAAGAAGCCTTTTGAAATTGAGCAGAACAGCTACATAGTCACAGTAACAATATTAAAAACACAGCTGCTTGTGTAAAATTTCTGGATTCTACATAATGAGTGTAAACATATTAGGTTTTTGTTTTTCTTTTAACAACAATTGAATTCTGACCTGCTATGCCTGGAAAATTCCTAAACATTAAGGAGACAATGGTTGTTCACACCCTCCCGTCTAATGACACAAGTTAAAGTATGGATATAACATCAAATTCTTAACTTCTAATCCAAATAGAATTCCTAGACATAAACTATATAATCATTCCCAGCAAATTACTACCTTTCTATTGATACCAAACATGACATAGTTCCTATGGATTATAGCATTTATGAGATACCCATACAAAATAATATCATAAATGCTTCCCTAAATCCAGACAGTGTCACACTCAGGGCTCTGCCCTGCCAGGGTCCCTGTCCCCCTTTGCCCCATTGTACACAGGGGGTGCTTCCCCCCCCGCCACCGTGGACCTGCCCAAGGTCCCCCTAGCCCCACAAAGTCGACCTAGAGCATCCAGTGTGGACGCTCTAGGTCGACTTTGTAAGTTCCCCTTTAAGTTGACTTTAATTTTAAGTGTAGACACACTAAGTCGACTTAAAGTCGACTTAGTTAAGTCGACTTAGTTAAAGTCGGCTTAAAAGTGCAAGTGTAGACATAGCCTTACACTTCCCCCAAGCATAGGGACATCCAAAGGTCAGAACAGCCCCCAGTCCAAATTAGAGCAGCCACAAGGATTTAGCCTGAGCCAAAGCTTTGGCCCCACATGTTGATCACCTCTGGTGATCAGAGCTAAATTATCTCTAGCTCTTGTTCCTGTAGGTCACTAAACACAGAGACTGCAGTTTTGTGGGCCATGCAGAAGTTAGGCAGGCACCTTAACCTCTTCACCAGCACTTCTTCTTTAAGGGATTGCTCCCGTCCATTCCATGATAGATGTGCACGTGCTGTGTGCACGGTTAACCAGAATTTTTTTCCTCTAGAGCCCCCGTAAGGTTGGCTGCAGCGCCCTCTGGAGTGGCGTCAGCATGGCGCTCTATCTAAGTAGCAGCCAGCCCTACCCTCCTCAGTGCCTTCTTACTGCCGTGACGGTCGCTGGAATATCAGCTTCTGATAGCTTCCCCTTAGCTCAAGTTAGCGTAGCCCCTTAGTACTTAGTTAGTTAGAGTAGTCCCTATCACATAGGAAAGTTCACCCAGCCCCGGCTTGGGGCCGAGGCATGCCGGGCTTCAAGACATGTGGGACGTGCCATAAGCCTATGCCCCTGGACGACCCACATCAGTCCTGCCTTAGGTGCTTAGGCAAGTCATATCTGCACAAGAGGTGCAAGATCTGCCGGGGATTTCGGCCCAGAACTCAGAAGGACAGGGAGCATAGACTGAAGCTACTCCTGATGGAGGAAGCCCTTCGTCCAGCGAGTTCGGGAGACCCGGGCTCCAGCACAGCACCGTCCGTATGGAGTGCGCTGGCCTTGTCTCAGGAGGTGCTGAGAAAGGACTCTGGGAAAGAGCCTCGGCACCGTCATTCACCGACAGCGATGAAAGGTCTGGCACCGCACCACCATCACCGGTCGCTCTTGCCCGGCCCCGTGCGGAAGAGGAAGAAAGTGGACAGAGGCTAGAAAGGATAAAGACAGAAGGGAGGAGGTACCTCAGTGGGACCGCCCTCCCTCGACGCCACAGACCTCGGCACCGTTGACTCCGGCCCCAGACAGGGCACTGTTGAGTCCGTTGTCAGTGGCATGTCCGACGAGAGATATATTAGAAGAGGATCTGCAGCTCCCCTCCACACCGGAGACATTCGAGGCAGCACGGGATCTCATTGAACAGAGAGCACCGCCTGCCTCAGAGTGATTGCTGACTCCGGCACCCACGAAACTGGGGCCGTCGAGAGGCAAGCCAGCACTGATCCAGCCTGAGTCACCACGGCACCGGTCACCGGGCACATCACCAACCCCAGCCGGGACCAGAAAGGACCGCAGGAAGCCATTGGCCCCGACACCAGCCCCGCAACAAAGCCGCTCCCTGGTACCGCCAGCGGTGATGGCAGCTGCCGGAGCCCCACGGTACCATTCCCCAGAAAGGCCACGGACCTTATCATGGCACCATCTGCCTGCGGTACCGTGCGGCACCGCACCTAGGGAGACCGGTCGAAAACACCGCTCACCAGCCACCTCCAGTACTGCCCCCCTTGGTCACTGAGGAGTAGATTCTCTTCAGATTCAGACGAGGGCTCGGTGTCATCCAGGGGCAGTAGGAGCTGATGGAGCTGGAGGGGAGACAGCTGTCCCCCATCCTTATTTCAATGGGGGCTTCACTGGCAAATGCCACAACAAGGGCCATTCTTGACCCCGTGAGCATACCACCAGGCCCAAGGTCCTAGACTGGAGAGGCTGTACTCTACACTATCTTCGAGGCCATAACCATTCTGCATGGCCAGCGCCCCCGCAGACCTCGATAAAGACCCTAGTGACGCTGGGGTGGGCTCCCAAGCTCCAACGGGTCTACAACAACCTGTGGACCCCTCAGGTGAGTCTTCCGCCTCGCCCCCAGATGAGGTGGTTGCGGGAGCTCAGCCGGCCACAATCCCAGATGACAGCAGAGCCCACCAAGAACTGCTGAGAAGGGTGGCATGCAACATGGGGCTCCAGACAGAGGAGATTGTGGAGGAGGCAGACCCCATGATTGATATCTTGCTCCCAGAGGGTCCGTTAAGGGTGGCGCTACCCCTGATAAAGACTATTCAGAACACCACTAAAACGCTGTGGCACACCCCTGTTTCGATTTCGCCTACAGTGAAGAGGGTGGTAAAAAAGTACTTTGTTCCGGTGAAGGGCCACGAGCACTTTTATTCCCACCCAGTCCTGAGTTCGTTGGTAGTTGCGGCAACTAACAAAAAGGAGCAGCAGGGTCACCAGGGCCCCACTCCAAAATCCAAGGATGCAAAGAAGCTGGAGCTTTTTGTCCAGAAGGTCCATTACACTGGAGGGCTCCAGTTTAGGATTGCCAATCAGCAGGCGATCCTTAGTAGGTACATGTTTAACTCTTGGGCGTCCTTGGATAAATTTTCAGACAAGTTGGGCCAGGAATCCAAAACCGAACTCACAGCCATGATTAAGGAGGGCAAAGTAGTCTCCCACACTCTTCTCCAGTCAGCCCTGTATGCGGTGGATGCAGCGACAGGGATCATGGCCTCCAGCATCTCTGTGCGAAGAAGCTCCTGGCTACAAGCCTCAGGGCTTCCTCAGGAGGTCCAAGCGACTATTCAGGACCTGCCCTTCGAGGGCCAGGAGCTCTTCTCTGCTCAGACTGATGCTAAGCTGCAGACATTGAAAGACTCAAGGGCCATTTTGAAATCCCTGAGCCTGCACACACCAGCTGCCCAGAGGAAGCCCCTTTAAACCGCAGCCAGTGCTGCGTCTTCATCAACAGTGGCAAGAGACGGACCACAGGAGAAGCTGCAACAGGTGAAGATACAACCGCCGCCCAATGGACCAAACCCAGGGCAGCCTGTGTAACTCCTCGGGGTCAAAGATGACCTTTTGAGGGTGCGATCAAGGACACCATCCTAGGCTACTCTATGGATCTGCTCCTTCCCCCCTTTGCCAACAGACTTTCCCGGTTCCACCATGCATGGGCCCAGATTACATCGAACCAATGGGTGCTCCGCACAGTGCAGCATGGATACTCGCTCCAGTTCTCCTCTGCCCCATCATCCCACCCCACCCCTTCCCTGTCCCTTTCCAGTGACCCCTCTCACGAACAAATACTGACTCGAGAGGTCCAGTCCATGGTAGACAAGGGAGCGGTGGAAGAAGTGCCCCGAGACCTGAGGGGGAAGGGCTTCTATTCCTGATACTTTTTGATTCCCAAGACAAAAGGGGGCCTGCGACCTACCCTAGACCTCCGAGGTCTAAACCGATTCCTTCGCAAGGCTCGCTTCTGTATGGTGTCCCTAGCCTCTATTATACCTTCCCTGGATCTGGGAGACTGGTATGCCGCCCTCGATATGCAAGACTTCCATATCTCAATAACTCCCCGGCACAGGAGGTTCCTGCATTTTGTGGTTGCGGGCAGACATTTTCAATTCACAGTCCTCCCTTTCAGGCTGGCTTCAGTGCCCCGTGTCTTCACCAAATGTCTGGCAGTCGTGGCACCATTTCTGAGACAGTCTCGCATCCAAGTTTTTCCATATTTGGACAATTGGCTGGTGCGCAGGCATTCCAGCAGGGAAATGTCGAGCCACCTGAGGGTAATACAGTCCATCTTTCACCGTCTGGGGCTCCTGATCAACTCACAGAAGTCCACATTGACCCCCCAAGCAGAGGATCGAGTTTATAGGTGCGGTCCTGGATTCGCAAGTGGCAAGGGCATCACACCAGTGCTCCCGCTTCCTGGCTATGAAGGACCACATAAGAGACCTGCAAGAACACCCCCTGACCACAGTGAGATCTTGCCTAAAGCTGTTAGGCCACATGGCCGCTTGCACATACGTGGTTGAGCAGGCGAGACTGCATCTGTGGCTGCTGCAGTTATGGTTGGCATCGGCATATCGCCCAGCTCGCAGCAGCCTGGACGTGATGGTGACCCCCCGGGGATTCTGGGAAATCTGGAGCGGTGGTGCCACGAGAGAAACATGTGCATTGGTGTCCCATTTCAGGCCCCGCAGCCCTCAGTTCACCTAGTGACTGATGCCTCAAATGTGGGATGGGGGGCCCACCTAGGCGGCCTCAGAACACAGGGTCTGTGGAGGGGCATCAAAGCCCAACTACACACAAATATAAAAGAGCTCAGGGCAGTTTGGCTGGCCTGTCAGATGTTCAGAAAGCAGCTAGAGGGCAAGGTGGTCTCGATACAAACAGACAACACGTCTGCGATGCACTACATCAACAAGCAGGGGGGAGCTCGTTTCTCTCCCCTCTGCAGGGAAGCCCTCAGACTCTGGGAGTTCTGCACTCGCCATGCCATTCGGCCAATAGCTTCATATCTGCCGGGAGCCCAGAACTCGTTGGCTGATGGCCTCAGCAGGAGGTTCATGACCCACGAATGGTCCCTGAAGGAAGAGATACTCGACGAGGTCTTCCGGAGGTGGGGCTCTCCCCAAATAGACCTCTTCGCATAGGAGAGCAACAGAAAATGCGACCTCTTCTGTGCTTTCAGAGGCGGCAGTCCAGGCTCGATAGCAGGTGCCTTTGCGATTCAATGGTCAGGTTGGAGGGCCTATGCCTTTCCCCCGACACTGCTGGTACACAGGTCCTGCTAAAGATCAAGCAGGACAGAGCCACGGTCATCCTGATAGCACCAGCGTGGCCGCGCCAGCATTGGTTCACAACCCTGTGGGATCAGTCCGTCCAGGCGCCAATGGATCTTCCCCTGGTGCCAGACCTTTTATTGCAGGATGGGGGTCGACTGCTGCACCCAAACCTCATATCTCTCCACCTCAAGGTTTGGAACCTCCATGGATGATGTCAGGGGAATTGGGATGCTCGGAGGAGGTGTAGCTGGTGCTCCTCAATAGCAGGAAGCCCTCTACCAGGGCAACGTACACAGCAAAATGGAAGAGGTTTGTGGCCTGGGCGTCGGAAAAGGGGGTTCCGCCAAGACGAACACCAGTCCCATGTATCTTAGATTACCTGTGGCATCTGAAATCACAAGGACTTGCTTCCTCTTCGGTAAAGGTCCATCTGGCTGCCATTTCAACCTTCCATGAAGGAGTAGGCCGCGTTCCAATCTTCTCGGCCCCTGTAGTCAAGCATTTCTTGAAAGGTCTGTTCAAATTATTTCCTTCAGTGCGCCCTCCAGTGGCCCCGGGGGACTTGAATTTGGTCCTTTCGAGATCGAATGGGCCCCCCTTCAAACCGTTAGCAAACTGCCCTCTGTTGTACATGTCATAGAAAGTCGCTTTCCTCGTGGCCATCACATCAGCCAGGAGGGTATGAGAGTTACGGATGCTAACGTCGGAACCCCCATACACTGTCTTCTTTAAAGACAAGGTTCATCTATGGCCACACCCAGCCTTCCGGCCAAAGGTAGTGTCCCAATTCCACACTAGCCAGGACATCTTCTTGCCAGTGTTTTATCCCAGGCCGCACTCTTTGGCTAGGGAGCGCATACTGCATACTCTACATGTCCGCAGAGCTCTGGCGTTTTATATTGACAGAATAAGACCCTTCCGCAAAATGTGCCAGCTGTTCGTGGCGGTGGCGGACAGGATGAAGGTGATGCAGTATCTTCTCAGCGCCTGTCCACCTGGATCGTAGCTTGCATCCATGAATGCTACAATCTGGCAGGGATCCGCCCACCCGCGATTAAGGCTCATTCAACAAGAGCGCAGGCATCCTCGTCAGCATTCTTGGCGCACGTACCAGTGCTGGACATTTGCAGAGCGGCCACCTGGTCTTCTATTCACATCTTTGCGGCTCACTACGCAATCACCCAGGAGTCCAGAGACAATGCAGCTGTGGGGAGAGCTGTCCTATGTTCAGCAAGGTTGTGATTCTGACCCTCCGCCTTAGGTAAGGCTAGCGAGTCACCTATCATGGAATAGACAGGAACAATCACTCGAAGAAGAAATGGTTACTTACCTGTAATTAGTGTTCTTTGAGATGTTTTGCTCCTGACCATTCCATTTCCCTCCCTCCTGCCCTGCTCGGAATGGTTTCAAGAAGGAACTGAGGAGGGTAGGGCCGGCTGCTACTTATATAGAGCGCCATACTGGCGTCACTCCAGGAGGCGCCGCAGCCAACCCTATGGGGGCTGTAGGAGAAAAAAATTCCGGCGAACCGTGCACGCGGCGCGCACACCTATCATGGAACAGCCAGGAGCCACACATCTCGAAGAACACTAGTTACAGGTACATAACCGTTTCCTCCTACCCATGCAAACATCTAGTCCTTTCAAAGTTTAGGTCATATTGATTAACAAATGCTCAGACTGGAGTTATTAGACAAGAAATGGTTATTTTAATTATAAAAATGGAATGATTGTTAGAAAGAATCCCTAGCTCTGTTGCTTGTATCTTACTTCTGCTTCCCTTGTTCTCACCTCCCTAGCTGGCTTTTTTCTTTGTGTCAATCTTTTTTTCACCAACAACTTCTGATATCTTTTTACAGCCTACTATTTATTTATATTTGTTTTGCTGTAAGAGCACAACGGCTGTCCCAATGAAGAACCTACATTATAAATATTTGGGGTTGAGCCCTCCATTAGTGTAGATCAGCGAGGACCAGTGAAGTCAGTAAAGCTGTGCCAAATTTATATCTGCTGAAAGTCTGGACCTTTCTTCTTCATTTTCTTTAAAAATGTTCAGAAAAATTGAAATTCAAAAGAAGGCAAAACTGCCAGGAAGCCAGTATTGATTCTAATGCAGAAACATTAGCTGACCAATGAGAAAGCAACAGAAAGAATCTTTCACTTTTATGTAATTCCTTATTGAATTTTAAAGGAATACCAAGTCTTTCATTCCAAACATCTGTCAGCAAACAAGAATGCTTTTCTTTTACCACTCTATGACGGTATGATTTATTACTTGGTGACAATCATTATCAATTATCAGTAATATTTATGTTCATTTCCCACTAAAGTTCATGTTTATGAAAAATGCATGTGTAGTGATACCCAGTTTTATCTTGAAGTTGTTAAGAAACCCTAAAATGTGTGCTACAGGTGCAACACAATTTGTATTGTACTAACTGTTTCTTTATGCTAGTTTGTCACCAGAGTTATTGTCCTTTAAGATATTGAAGGATGGGGGTTGAAGATCATAAGGCTGTGTCTTGAGATTTAAATAATTATTTTGTAGGCTAGCTGATCACTTCTTCTGGAAGCAGTTGACTTCCTCTTTTGTTTCATATCTCATAAAATAACTGAGATGAGCTGCTGACTCGGGGTGTCAAAGAAATGAGTCTTTCCAGTAATTTGAAGAATTTCATCACATAAGTTAAGTGGCTGCTCTTTGTACCTTTATTTCTATGAAAAGTTTCTTTGCCTTATAAGCAAGAGCAGAATAATGCAAATGAAAACACTTACGAATCTCTCTAATGATAATATTCAGCTTTCCATATAGGCTGTCAGCTTACAGGGTTTCTGTCTGAATTCATAAGAAACTGTTCCTCAGCTATAAACTGTGGTTTTCTTCTTCGTAGGCTCATAAGCTTTGCCGCATACCATTCAGGATGCATAAAAACTGTGAGAGACAACCCTGTGTGGGTCAGCCACACTTAAACAAACTAGTTCTCTGAGTTTCAATGACATGATATTTACCTGTAAGGATCTCTAGAGGTGTCACTCCACTGTGATTAGTGAAGCTATGATAGCAGAGGATGTGGCTCAAAAGTCTGCATTCTAAAAGGAGCCATTACGTCATGGAGACTATTACGCTGTAGGGAGTTTCTCATAAAGAAAAAGATGAGAGTTACCAATTATGGTTTACTGCCTCTTTAAACTGTAACATACCACACTACTCAGTACTTTGCTCTCCCAATCAGGATGTGGAAACTAGCAAAGTACATGCTCCGGTTTTATGACGCTGTTCTATTTTATAAGGTTAGCGCTAATGTGCTGTTTTGTATTACAATAACTGGATTTTCAACATTATCTTCTAGATACCAATTCAGTCATGTTACCTACTTTATACTAAGGACTTTTACATGTTAGGTTTCTAGCCTTGTTTCTGTGGTCTATGCAAGGCACCCTTTGGATGGCAAGTTCCTGTCTATTCCTGCTTTTTTATTGGAAACTTACATGTTTTATCCAATTTTATATGGTGCATAGTGTTATTCATCTCTTTGATCTTTTTGCACAAAGAACATGGTCAATTGTACTGTGGTTGCAAATCTGGTTCCCCTTCAACACGTTCATAATTCCACATGTGGGAAGCTCTGCATTGGCTATCAAACGACACTATATGGGCCTACACCCGTCACCCATTAAGGCTTATTTACATGTGTCTAATGACAGAAAGATGTCTTACATTGACTCCATGGAGATTCCTTTATCACACAAGAATCCCTACATGGTGAAGAGTTGATGCAGTTGGCCCTGTACAATCCCCAGTTCTCATGCCATTGGCTGTGTATTGGGGGCATGGCCAAAAGAACCGGGGGGGAGCCAGAGTGCCATCAGTTCCGGTGATTCCCCAGCTGTGGAAAGTCCCACTGGCGAGTCTTCTAGCTAGGCAAAACTCAGAGCAGTCCTGAGACATATCTAAGTTGTATGGGTCACAGACCAATAGTTATCATCTCCTACCCAGCGCTGGAGAATCTAAACCTATACCTTAGGGCAAATTTCTGCTCTAAGATCTTTATGGTGGATTTTGTTTTGGTATTTACATGCCAGTACTTTATGTCAGGAGAACAGCATATTGCAGTTAAGATCTGCCATGTGGACTTCTCTTTTTACCCTCGTTTGAATAGACAGTGAACTGGAGAGGATACCTGGGCAGTAATACTGAAGAGCCCTGACTCTCAACTGGACTGCTATAAGGACCCAAACAAGCACTGCTTATTGCTCACTTTGAAAGATTAAAACAATAGATCCTACTAGAGTATTGCAGAGATTTCCCTTTCTTGCCTGCTCTAGTAAAATAGCATTTCCCTATGGGCTTTAGCCATATGTCTGAATGGGTATTAGAACCCACCAGGGCTAGTGCCTACAAGATCTAGGGGCTGAAGCACCTACTGTGCTTCCCTCCAAGGTGCAGTACACATGACTTGCTACTGGCACTCTAGGGGTTCGGTTGTACTGGGCAGCCTCGATAATTACAGAGCATTGCATATTCACCTATCTCCATTGCTTTATTCCTTCCACTGATGTACTCTCAGAAGACTTCCCAGAAGTTGTTCAAATAGTATTCATGATTTTTCATACATAACTAAACCTTCCAATGAATGGAGTGTGGGGGGAGGAACCACATATCGGAACAAACTATTTTAAAAAATCAGGCAGAAGGAGAGAATGAAGATTGATAATAGATGACCAGCAGTTTGATCAGGGCTAGTCATTCACTTGAGGGTGATAGCAACCAAAAGTCATTGCTAGGGTGGGGTTGTCTGGTAACCTACTTTAAATTACCTGGTGCTCTCCAGCCGCTTTCTAGAGAACAACTGGAAGAAATTAGGACAAGTGTTAGACCAGTGATTGCCTGGGTCTGGTAGCTGTAATAACACTTACTCTTCCCAACAGAGTTGGGACAAATTACTGTGACCACATGAGGGAGCTTACACTGCCATTATTTGTAAATAAATAGGAGATTTCTTTCTCCAAGGCTGTCAATCTCCCACTGTTCACTAGCACTAAACTCACTTAGTGGCAGTGATTCCCCCTGGTTTCCCTCCCACCTGTCCCCCAAATTTGCACTAGTACCCTGTCAGATCTGTGGAAGAGAAGGAAGAAGAGGAGGAAGTGCCACGATTCCTCAGGGTCCTGTATAGATATGAACTGGAGTCAGCATGGCCAAATGTGACCTGTTGACTGTTTGAATGGCATTTTAATACCGTTATATTAAAAATGAGACAGTACAACCATTAGCACAACTGATTAATTAGCTAGGTCTGTCATTCCATTTATTTGAATAGCTGTTTCTATTAAACTTGGCTCTCAAACACCAAGAAATCATCTGGTTTGCTCAGGGTTTTAAATAACCAAGATCATATATAAACCAGAAGACAGAGCTACCTAGGACAGGCTTTACATGACTCCAAGTCACATGGAAGATGCTTTCCATATGTATGACCAGTGGTGTTCATATAACAGTCAGAAAAAGCTTTCCATAAACTTTCACAATCTCAAAACTATACCAGAAAAAGCTCTGCACTGTCGGATTTCAAAACTGACCCAAAGAGAATAGGATCCTGTTGGCCCCAAAACTGCTTTCCATGGTCCCAAACAACCCAGATTAGCCTTCCGAAATCAAATTTTACAGCACCTGGAAACAATTTGGGATTCTTTTTTTCAGGTCACAAAAACATAATACAGCTTGGAGTCTAGAATGCAGATTGATGCGGCACATGCTTTCCAGGACCAAAAATCCATTGACAGGAGGCTTTTAAGACAAAGATTTACCCAGAATAAACTTAGATTGTCAAGTCAAAGCATTGACAAAATTGCTCTTTGATTACCATACTCAGAGAATTTAAGAAACGGAAGGATATAAAAGAGGTTTTTTTCTGATTGTATTATTCAATGACTGGTGACAAGCATGCCTAAGTAAGTATATTATGACCTGCTCTATCCATTAAAGCCCACCACGTCCAAATGAAAGTTATATCTACTTGTAGAAGCTAGGAGAACTTCTGACTGAGTCCAGTTTACTTTGTAACCAGATAAGGGTGAGTAATTGTGGGGAGATGCTAGGAGAAAAATGTTATCAGTATAAAGGAAGAAGAAGGAAACATTTCTGTGTTGGTATCATTAACATTATAGTGGCACTTAGATTCCCCAACTATGATCTGGCAGCCATTTTATTAGGCACAATCTAAGCATAGTAAGAAAGAATGATCATCCCCTTGTAGGAGGTGAAGCTAAGGCACAGAGATTGTAATTTGTCCAATATCAAACACAAAGCCTGTGTTAGAGCTGGGAATTAAACCAAGACCTAATGAAGCCCATGCCCACGTCTTCACCGAAGCCTATCAATCCTCTTGTAAATCAGCTGCCTATTACAGGTGTTGGTGTGATTCTATTATAAAGATGCTGGTGAGTTTGGAATGGTAGATCAGTCCCCCAATGTTGAAGTAGAGGGCAGATGAGATGCCCAAGGGTGTAAACGAAATTTTGTATTTTGATAGCTATACGGACCATCTCTGAATAGCCAGGTGGGTAGGGCATTTCTCTGGGATGTGGGAGATGTGAATCAGAAAGAGCAGGAACTTAGACTTGCATATCCTGCATCTCAGTCTAGGGCTCCAACCACAACGGTATTGGCTTCTTGTGCTTTCGTTTTCACAAAACTTTTCAGAAAGTTCTGGTCCACATTGGAATGAAAAATACTGAAACCTTAACTTTTTTGCTCACTGGAATTGTTGTTTTCTGGCCAGCCCTAACATCTATAGATCTTCCAGTGTAGAAAAGACAGGCTTGAACAACAGACCCTCATAACTTGAAACATATTATATTTTTTATTATTAAAAATGCTCACTTGGCAACTGTATTTATTATATTGGTGAAGTAATGCCAGCAGTATTGGTTACCCTAAAAATACCTGACTTTATCCCTTTTAGTAAAACAAGATTGGGAACCAGAATAAATATTAGTGAATTTAATAAAACGATGTGTGATATTTATTTTTTTGCACAGCTGTCTGAAATTAAGCAAATTAATTTTTATTGTTATAGACTGCTATACATTTAACCCTACATTTTCAAAGTAGCAATAGGTAATTCTAGCATTAGGGCACATACCATTTAATGGTGAATCCCCAGTAAATCCTCAGTCATGTCGGAAATGTCTGGCAGTAATCTGCCATTTGAGATGCGGCTTGTATAGAACTCAATTCTGTGACTTGTCAAATGTAGCTGCACAGTGAATTCCAGTAGAGGAATACTATTAATTGCACTAAGGCTTAATAAATACCTGGAGATGACTAAAGGCCTAATCCTGCACCATGAGGCCAGTGGAACTTTTGCCCTGGAGATCGTTGCACAAAGTCTCTTCTTGCCAATCTGATTTTTCTCATAAGAACACACTTATTATAGCACTGTTACTGCCTCATGCTATTCCAAATAAACCACTCGCAAACATCCAGTAACAGCATGGATTCTGGTTGCCTGTCCCCAGAACAAAATACATCCACAACACAACATGCATATCAGAAGAGGCGTGAATGGGTATTGGGATAACACAGTGCATCCCACACAAAGTCTGGTCCCATGTTCAGTGACAAGAAAATGCTGGCTTCAGTGGAGTAGAATCAGGCCCACATAGGATATGCTTTGTTTTAATTTCTCCAGGGAACGGGAACTCTCAGGCATGCAATGAACAAAACAGGTGGCCCAGAAAATAGAGTAAAAGAAAGCACTAAGCCTATCATCAAGCAATCAGCTATTGTCCTGAGAGAATAAAACAGGCTGAGCACCAGCAGACCAAGGTCCTTTTCCTATATCTGCCATAGATTTGTTACATGACCTTAGTCAAGCTTTCTTGCTTTAATCACTGCTTTTTAAATGGGGAAAATAATGCTTACCCACTGTTGAGATCTAGGGATAAAAAGGACTAATATGTAGCAAGAGTAATCTTTATTTACTCACCATTATTCTCTATGGGAAAGTGATGGCCGCCTCGGAATACATGACTGGATAAAGTGAGAGGAAAACCATCACAGGCCCATGCCATCCATGACAGAAATGACAATCAACTGGAGGCATCAGATTGCTAGGATTACAATATTCTAAATAAACAGACATAGATGGTAGTTTTTCCAGGTAACCCAGGGAGCCTTCCATTCTCTTAGTTTTAGAGTGACTTTAGAGTGTTTTCAGATTTCTTTTCTGATGTGTCTAACATCTGAAACCACTCACTCAATGTTTACAATTGATAATAGTTTAACAAAAAGAGGTCTCCTGCATTTTAAAAAAATCTGGTACAGCTTTTCTTTTCAGCTTTTGTTTCTGACATTGTCTATTTCTTCCAGATTTAATTTTGCAGTATTTTACTGTCAGTTGTTTTCATACTCTTCTAAGCCATCTTTTTTATATTAATGTTTTTCCTGGTAGGAAATGTGTGAGTTATTTTGAGAGCAAATCTCCCCTACATGTATAATCTTTGTCTCTTAATGAATTAAGTCTAACTAAAATTGGACAACACAGGATTTTGTTTTACAGTTAATTCTGCCTCTTTTCACAATGTCATAGATTGACAATCTTGTCTTTTTGTTTTTTCATTTTTCTTTGAGCTATACATTTCATTTCCCTGCAGGTTACCAATATCACCTAGCCACAGTCAGCAGGAAAGTTAATTTCGGAACAGTCATGCATTATATTGGTTTATTCACTTAGCAAATATAGTTTCCCCACTTAATGCCCTCCTCTTACTAATTCCTTTAGTCCAGTGTCTGTAAAAAGAAAAATACAAAGTTTAGTTTTATTCAGATGGATTCTTCACATCCCTCATGGAACTGCAGAGATCCCCCCATTTCCCTGCTAATATCCCTTTATGTGCTAGAGACTCTCAATATTTTTTTCCCAGTGATCTGGCCATATCTCCAGAGTCAGACTTAGTATTTCTGAGAGAACCTATAAAACAGTTGTTCTTCAGATGGATCAGACTTCTCTCCACTATGATCACAGGATTATTCCCAGGCCTGACCATACCAAGAGAAAAGTTGTTGCTGAGATAATCTCTGATAACTAAAACAGCCCAGCCTAGTAGGTCGTGTAACCTATTTTACTCACAGTGCTAATAGCTCCCTAGGTTTGGTAAAGTATATTTTCTAGAATTTGATCCAGCCTGATTTCAGGCGTTTTAAAAGATGAGACTTCCATCAATCCCTTTGGGAGGAGCATATTCTGCAGTCTAATGAGGCCTCACTACTAGGGACCATATTGTAAATTTCCCTTTACTCTCCCAGCTTGATCTAGATAACCAAATAGTAGCAGTGGGAGTGACTGCTTTGCAACTGAAACAGTGCTAAATCTGGATCAACTGCTCATGTAGACAAGGACAAATCGAGTTCCTCACCATTTCAGCGAATTCGGTTAACCAGGTTTGTTCTCTCCACATTTACACCTGAAACATGTTCGCCACTGACTGCTTCATCTGCAATCATTGTTAACAACAGCTAGCAACACCTCTTCTGTTTAGGAGTGTAAATAAGACTTTTGTTTGTATTATCCTAAACAATCCCTCACCTACTTAAGGGCATTAGACTCTTTAAAAAATAAAATAGTTATTACCACCCAGAATTTTGTTGCATAGATTGTGTGAGAGATTCAGGAAAATTCTTTGACTTTTAAGCCTATATGGCAATTATGTGGGAATCTGCAGCTGGAAAAAAATTGTACATAAAGAGGAGCCCAGATCCTTAAAGGTGTTTAGGTGCTGGACTACCACTGAAATTAATGGGAATTAGATGCCTAAATACCTTTGAGGAGCTGGTCCAAAATGATATTTTTAAAATATCAACATTTAAAAAATTGTAGCTCAAAATGAGGAGCAGGAGAGAAATTTTGTGGAAGAGAAAGGATAATTGAAATGAGCATTTTTATTTTAAGCATGTATAAATTGTTAGACAAAAAATAGGTCTTGCTATGGATTGTACTGTTGAAAGTGAAAGAATTAGTGGAAAACTATATTTAAGACCAGTCACTTGAAAACTTCAGCATAGTCTCAGGTTGCCACAGCATTGAAGAAGGCAGTTCTCAAAGCAGCACTAAGGAGAAAAGGAGAGGGGCTGAGTAATTGTCTTTAAGATTTCAATGTGATCTGCAGCTTGTTCATCAGGTGGGGTTTTCAATGGGCTTGGCTAGTGAGTAGTATCATTGGCTATGTCTACACTTGCAAGTTAGGTTGACTTAAGGAGGCTGAAGTGGACCTAACGTAGTCCTTGTCCACACCAGGCTTTCATTAAGTTGACTTAAGAAATTCCTTAAGTTGTCGACTTAACGAAAGCTTAGGTCAACCTGATAAGAACCACTGGTTAGGTCGACTTAACCCTTAAATCAACTCCTTAGGTCGACCTAAGCACAGTGTGGACATGGATTAACCCTTAAATTGACTTTATTAAGTCGACTTAAGGGCAGTTAGATCGACTTACTAAGTCCCAGTTCAAGTAACCACTTTGTTAAGTCGACTTAATAAGGTCGACTTAAAGTCAACCTTATTAAGTCGACTTAACAAAGTCGACCTAACTTTTTCTAGTGTAGATGTAGTCATTGATACCGTAGCAAGGCTTGTGATATGGAGGTTTTTCATGAAATCAGTCTTTAAAGCAGATCATCTTCTGAACTCACTGCTGCTTCCACTAAGAAATCTCATTAGGCCCATGGTGCCTCTTTCAGGCCCTATGGAGCTCATGCTGGGTAATGCACATTTGAAAAATGCCCTCCTGACACTTCTCTGGGTTCCAGCTAAGACCTCTAATGGCCAAAAGGGTCATTCCTAAGTCAAGAATGGAAATTTCCAGTTACATTAGTTGTGTGTCTACACTTACAAATTAAGTCAATTTAAGCTTGCTTAAGTCACCTTAATTTAATCTGTGTCTACACTACAATTTCCTTAAATCAATTTAAGGACATTTAAAGTCAACTTTACTGGCTAAATTGACTTTATAAAGTCGACTTAACCAGTGTGGACGCAGATTAGCCCTAAATCGACTTAAAGGGCTCCAGGGCTCCCCCACTGCCCTCCCTGCCAGGGTGGCTGGCACAGGCAGAGCCTGGCGTGCCCCCCACAGGGCAGGACACAGCCCTGCCCACCCTGCTCGTAGGCCCTGCCAGTGTCCCTGTCCTGCTCAGCCCCCATTGTACCCAGGTACAATGGGGCAAAGGCTGAGCCCCCTGGCACTTGGCAAGGGGTGCCCCCCGCCACTGTGGACCAGGCCCAGGTCCCAAGTCGACTTAGGCGTCCAATGTGGACGCTCTAAGTTGATTTGACAAGGTCCACTTTAAGTTGACTTAATTTTTGAATGTGGACATGCTAAATCGACTTAGCAAATTCGCCTTATTTGATGAAGTGTAGACATAGCCTCAGTGATAGATGCCCATTTTGTGTTCAAAACTACTGGATAGTTCAGAGTTTGACCTCTGTCCTAACACATGCACCCTCATTATTCCACCCTGTTATGAATTTCTGCACTTACATATAGTTAATATTTCACTACTGGTGTTTTTTATGTAGAGTTTCTGAGGCAGTTCACTGTTGCCATCCCTCTCTATGGAGATTCTGAAGTGTGAGTCATCTGAGCTGTGAGCTTGCTACTCAGCTAACAGCTATTGACTTACTGTTTCATGCTGTGTTGGGTAAGTAACCTTAATTAAAAACATAAAGCCTACAGTTTGTATCACATTCTCAATGTTAAACAAGCTCTGAAAATAGAAATCTTGTTTTCATTAAAGCTTTTCAAATGTGATCTAAGAAATAAAATATGGAGGGGGAGAGTGTGTGTGAAATTTACATGTGATTATTTGGTAGATCTCACTACTTTAAAGGCTTGTAAGGTGTTTTGCTGCCAACTGCTCCCGCAGTTCCCTCGCACTGTTCAGCAGATTTTCCCCTACAGGGCATTTTGGGTTTTTTCCAGCACTGTTTTCCAAATGTTGATTTTTTTAAAAAATACTTTGTATTATGATCAGTCGTATAGGGTATTCTTAGTTAACCTGCAGTCCATCTATGGATTATTTCAACCAGTTGGGAGAGCAGCACTCAATCCCTTGACGCTGTCATCTGTATGTTTCTAGATGATTTACTGATAACTGGGGATATGGCCTAAATGACAGGAATCTGAAAGCACTAATGGAAACAATGATTCCACCAGAAAGAATTTTGCCTTTAGTAAAATGGCATCGTTACAAAACACAAGGAAATCAGCCTTTAACTGAGAAGTAAATATTTTGTTTAGATTTACAATCATGCTTTAAAAATGTTTTAGAACTTTGTTACAAGTAAAATTCAAGTGTCATTTACAGGGTTTCCCTGCACTTCAATTTAATAACCTCTATGGTAAAAACAAAGCAAGAAGTCTTGAGAACCTGTCATAACTTCACTATATGGCACTCCATGGGAATGAATTAGGTATCAGTATTCTCCAAGTTCCAAAGGGGGAGCTGTGTTAGTCTAAGTCAGCAAAACAAACAAGGAGTCTAGTCGCATTTTTAAAGACTAACAAACTTATTCATGTTAGTCTTTAAAAGTACCACTAAACTCCTGGTATCCAAATCTCTCTTTTTTACAGCTCTTAATAATGCACTAAATGTGCATAGACTCTATTTATAAATAAAGTGTGGCAAAGCTCTTCAGTGACATTTGTAGATAAAGGTTACATTACAAAATTGTCATTTGGCTTTTTTTATAACTGCTATATGGAATATGAAGGTCTATAGAAAAAGAATGAAAATATGACTATTATAAAGTCTGATCCTACTTCTTGGTGAACTTTTACCCCCATACATACCAGTTAATTCCAAACCATGTTCAAGTGAATAATCATGTCATAAATCAAATAATAAATTATTATTCCACTGAGTTTACATGGGTAGTTAAAATGCATCCCATGCCTCTAGTATAGTCCTGAAAATAGAAGGCAATTTATCAACAAGGTTAACAACATTTATATTTTTAAAATTTGAGAAAACAAGCATCTGTTAAACAACAAACCTTTCAAAAGTAGACCAAAGCTAGTGAGATTCCCTAAAGTAAAAATACGTTATTATTCATTATTCCTAATACTATGTAATATGTGGGCATATTTATGTTTCTGAACATATACTTGTTAATTTTGACAATCAAGTTAGAGTGATGGATTATAAACAATAGATAGATGAATCACTTAACTATTTGGTAAACAGTTTCAGATCCTCCTGAAGTAAATGGTCTACTCCTTGGGAATAAAATGAGCAGGGATTGTTAATGGTTTAGAACTTAAGTCAGTATGAAATAATCCATAAAAATGTTACTAGATTAATAACAAATTATTGGCATAATCATTCTTTACCTTATCAAAAATCGTGGCCTCAAAATTATGAAGCCTGTAGCTTTCCCTTCTAGTTTACTGAGTGTCTAAATATTCTTTACTCTATTTAATTAAAACTTCCAGACTCCAGCACAGTACCCAGAAATCCATAATTCCATGTTGGTGATCTTCTCTCGTCTGTATGCGGTTTCTGGGCTACAGTTCTACCTCCCAGATGACATTAGGAAACGAGTCGGAAGGTTTCTGCTGGTGATTTATGTTTAGTAACAAAATCCCAGCATGGAATTACAAGCTAATGATGTACCTCAGGTGTAAATAATTTCACATGTTATTCTGCGTGATTATTTTTATCCCTCAAACGGCGTAGTAACAGGGAAATTAGGCTGTAACTGGAAAAATATGTTTGAAAATGAATACTTTCTAAATTGTCATTTCATTTTACTCTTTCTAGCTGTTGTTCTGAGACGTAGCCCTCGGGAGGGTTTTTTTTCCACGATCAAGTGTTTCGCTTTGGCGTTTTGTTTAACTATAATACAATCGTGGTAATATTTTCAGGTCACGAACAGTTCAGGCAGGGCAGGGAATAATCGCTGAGTTGCATGTAAGTCAGCAACAGTTTGCCCTGATGAGAAGGTCCGCTCGCATGTAACCGAGGGGCTCCCATTTCGAAAAGTATGCCCACCCTTCCGAAAACAGCCCGCGTCTTTCCGCATTGCTGGCGAAGCGACCAGAACAGAAAACGCCCAGTTAGCAGGCCGTGCGCTTTGCGCTCTGAGAGCTGCGCTTGGAAACCGGCAGGTAAAACTTGGATTTAGACAAGTGGCGAGTTGTTTATTTGTCCGGCTTGGAATAGCTCGTCTTGTTCTGCTTCGTACCCCCGCCCGTGCCAGGCTAAGACTATTTGAAGTGAGGGTTTCGAGCCCTATTTGGGTCCTTTCAATGGGCTGTCACACTTGGCACGCGGGGAGCAGTGACTGCCTTACCTGTGCCTTGGGTTATGACGTCACAGTGACACCCGGCGACGTCACTGGCAGGACAGCTGTTGGCCAGCTGGGCTGCAGCAAGTTCCCTTTGCCGACGGAAGGGGAGAGCAGCTGATGGCTCTTGCTGGGTCTGTGTGTCTGAAATCACAGGTTAAGCCAGCCAAGCGCATTCCCGTGCGGCTGTTGTAAGCGGGTTCCCATCTCTGCTCCGAAGCAGTTCAGATCCCACCCGCATAGCACAGAGCCAGGTAACGCTGCTGGACAGCCTTGGGGAGAGGGGCGCTCAGGCCGGCTTAGTCTCTGCCCGACCCCCCCAGCAGACACACGTCCCCGGGCGGGCCCACACCAGTAGTGCCCGGGGACGGAGCCCTGCCTGGCTTTGCTCCTTTGTGGGCCGTGGGGAGCGGGCGGGCCGGGTGTTGGGGCACCACGAGGAGAGAACAAGGGGCAAGAGGCCTTCAGGGGCCCGACCGGGCGGCTTCCCTCTGCAGCGGGTGCCAAGGCGGCGCTGGCCCGGCAGCCTCCCTCTGCCGGCCCCGGAAGGTGGATACCGCAATGGGAGGATGTTCGCAGGCTCGGCTGCGCGGCTGGGAAACATGAGACGGCTGCTGCATGCAGGGTCCGGGGCCGCCGCGCCTGCCTGCTCAATAAAGGGGAGCGGCTGCGGCGGGCGGCGCGGTCAGAGCTCTGCCCGGCTCTCGGGGCGGGAAACATGCGGCGGGAGTGGCCATGGGGCTAGGGGCCCGGCTGGATCGTCCCCCGCCCGCCGGACTCCGCCGCGCCGCCCGCGCCAGGTATGTCTCCTTGCCGCCCGGAGGAGGGGTGTGCGTGTGTCTGTGTGTCTCTGTGTGCGCGTGTCTGTGTGTCCTGCCGTCTGCGGGGACTGGCACTGGCGGGATAGTTTAATCCGGAGCGTGAGCGGCGGCACGGATCAGGGAAGGGAAGCGGGATAGGGTGTAGGCGGCTGGGGACGAGCCGGCCGTGATGCCCGGCAGGAAGGCGCTGTGCCAGCAGCAGGCACCTGGGAGCGGTGGCCGGACACCGTGTGTCCCGCTCACAAGTCCCTCGTGCGGTCACACGGGTTGTGTCGGTCGGGGGCGTTGGCTGGGGACCCAGCTGCGCTGCTCTCCTTCCGCCGTCCGAAAAACCCTGGGCTGGGCCAGCGGCTCCTTCGCTGTCTGTGTCGGGGGGCGCGGTACAAAGAGAGCGGTCAGTAAATAACGCCCGTGGGCGGGGAGCCGAGGTCGGGCCGGTTGGCCGCGTTTGAAGGACGGCGGTGGGGACCAAGGGCAGAGCAGCATCGCGGAGACCGCGCTGGGGCAGATCCGACGGCGCTGCCATTGCAATGAGCGTGTCTGCGTGGAAACACACACACACACACACACACCCGTGCAGTGCGCGCGCCGCGGACCAGCCAGGGAGTGAGCGCTCACGCGCAGCCGCCAAACCATGTCTGAATGGCATCCTCGCAAATATTGACAGTGGCCATCTTCGGGTACCTCGCCATTTCCCCGGCCGCCGGGAGGCAGGAAGGCAGGCTGGGGGTAGGAAAGGGGCAGGGAGGGGGAAGGCTGGGGCAGGAAGGCAGGTTGGGGGTAGGAAGACAGGAAAGGAGAAGCTGAGGGCAGGGAGGGGAAGGCTGAGGCAGGAAGGGGGAGGCTGGGGGCGGGGGCAGACTGGGGGCAGGAAGGCAGGAAAGGGGAAGCTGAGGGCAGGGAGGGGGAGGCTGGGGGCGGGGGCAGGAAGGCAGGCTGGGGGCAGGAAGGGGGAAGGCTGGGGCAGGAAGGCAGGAAAGGGGAATCTGAGGGCAGGGAGGGGGAGGATGGGGGCAGGGAGGGGCAGGCTGGGGGCAGGAAGGGGGAGGCTGGGGGCAGGAAGGGGCAGGAA
>ML685840.1:9906670-9933576 GCA_007922175.1 Pelusios castaneus | reverse complement strand
AGGGGGAGGCTGGGGGCAGGAAGGGGCAGGAAGGAGGAGGCTGGGGGCAGGGAGGGGGAGGCTGGGGGCAGGGAGGGGGAGGCTGGGGGCAGGAAGGGGCTGTGCCTGTGCAGCCCAGGAGCAGTGCAGTGGTCGCCAAGGGCGCTTTGAAAACAAACCCGAGAGCGCGGGAAACTCCCTCGACGCGGAGTCCGGCGAAGGGCCCCGGGCAGCATCCGGCCCCGCTCCGAGGATTTATAGCGCCGGCTGAGGATGCTCAGCTGACACGTCTCGGTACTGCCGCGACCCACCCGCCGCTCGCCTGCCGCACGGGGCCCGCGTTAGCGCTTCGCAGCGGGTCGCAGCGCTGTAACTGGGCCGCCGCGACTCGGACCCCGGGGGGCGGCGAGGGCCGGCGGGAGACCGGCTGGCCGGGCGGGCGAGGCGGTGGGGCAAGGATCAGTGTTAGCCACGGGCAGGACGTCGTTCTGCCCACACCCACCACGGACAGACAGACCGACCTCAGCCCGCGCGGACAGCCCCTTCCTCCCCTGCCTCGCCCGGCCGGTGTGTAAATAATCTCCGCCATGTGACTGGTCGCCCCGCCTAACCCCGGGCTGCTTCTTTCCAGCGCCAAGCGAGTCCTCTGGACGCGCCGGGGGCGAGTCCCCCGCTCCCCAGACTCTGCCGCACGGGACGGAGCCGGCAGCCTGCGGCCGACCGCCAGCCCCCCCACCATGAACGCCGTTGTCTTTAACAAGCTCAGCAGCCAAGTGCTTTTCGAGGAGAGCGCCAAGGACAGGGGGAGCCACAGCCGGCCTTTTGGGGGGGCCCTGGACAGCCCGCACCACGCCGACCTGCACGGGCCCGACAGCCCTCCCATTAAAGACAACCTCAGCCTCCGCAACAGGCGGACAGGGTACGGTATGGCCCTCAGTCTCCTCGTGTCGTTTGTCTTCATAGCAGGGCCCTGGCCTTGTGTTGTGAATGGCTTTCCTGAACACCTCCTTTAAACCTTAATCTCTCGAGCCTAGGACCCCACAGCTATGGACGGCGGAAATTCCTGTAAGAGATGATGCAGCGCCCATGCCATTTTACTGGGACTGCGAAAGAGTGTACTTCTCTTTCAGATTACTCGCCTCCTCCTTTTCTAACGTCACAAAACCAAAATGGGTCAAATAAGTCTGTATTCTGCCTGTTTTAAAAATATTAAAATAACAGACCAGCAAGAAGGAAAGCCGATCTGTAAATTATTCTTTCTGGTGTCGATGTATTAAACCAGCTGGATAGAGCAGTTATAAGAAACTAGGTCTAGGAAAATAAGCAAGGAGTCCTGTGGCACTTTTAAAGATTAACTAATTTATTTTTTGCACGAGCTTTGGTGGGTGAAGTGCCACTTCCTCAGATGCTAGAAAATGGAAAACGTGCAGTATGGAAGTGAAAGATAAATCCTGTGATTACATTTCACTGCATCAGGTCAGATTACTTCAGCAAATCAGACAAGCTGTATAGCTTCAAAAAGGGTGGAACAACCAGAAAGTGGTAAGGCTGAGAGAGGTGAGAATCACTGTTTGTAATGAAAATGTAGTTCTAGGAAGTGGCCTCTTGAGATCTTTTCAGCAAATGGAGCCTTAAAAAAAGTTAGACAGTGTAAAACATAACAATTACTAACCAGAGATTTGTTTTAAATCCAGCTATAGAAAAGGAACTAAATTCTTGCTACTTTTTTTTTACAAGAGGATTTAAAAATAAAGACACATTTATTAAAGTTGCTGCCTGTCAAAGATCAGACATATTGGGTATCAGAGACAGAGTTATGCTAAAAATCCGCCTGATGATAAAACTTCAGATTTTCTTATTTTATTTTATTTTAATTTGGTTCTGGAACAGGTGAAAAGGGAGATTGGAAAGTCGTGTATTTTGTTAGTTCAAACATCTAATCTTTTAGCGTTAATGTGATTAATGTGAGGATGGCATCTTTGGTTAAATGTACAAATTAAAGATAAAAGTATTAAAAGAAGCCAGGAAAATGAAAAAATGCAGAAGAGCTATGTTTATTGCTGAATTTCCACCTTAAAGATTACATCAGCCCCTACTTCTAAGGCAGTGCTGGTTGGTAGGACAGAGATTATGTTTCATCAAAATGTTATTACCAGCCGATTCAGACATAGATTTTAAATAAAGTAGTTTAAAAGACCGGGAAACAGCCAGAGAGAGAATCCGGAAAATATAGCACGTAGCAGGCGAGGCCCGACAGCGTCACCTACCGGCAAAGTCTGGACCTACAATACCAAAATCATATTTGCTTCTTCCTATTCCCTGCAGCAGTCTCTAACGATGGGTAGCAGGCATTTCATTGGGAACATATTCTGGACTGCTTTTAATCCGATTGTATTTTTGTTCTTCTGAATTTGGTTTATTGTTTCCTCTCTTTGTTTCCTTAAGCATTTTTAATCTTTTAAACTAGACTTTCACTCGCCCCCGCCTCCCCCCCGCCCCCAGTTTTAATTGTTTTCAAATCCGAGCTGTTGATTTTTGCCTTCAAGTTTGGGAAATGACTCGTATGTTTTCAAAAGGATGATTGTTTCACCTTTCAATATAACAGGAGATCGTGCGCCACTCATCCGGGACGTGCTTTAACATTTTGCATTTGTATAGCGAGTGGATTGTCTGACCCTGGCAAATTCACCCAGCGAGGGAGGTCAGGTTTTCTAGCGCACGTGCCCAGACTCCCAACGTTTTGTGGAGAAGACGAAAGTTTTCGTGGCGATACAAGGGATGTAACCCCGGGAAGGAAGGGGTGCTGCGATATTTCCATCGTTAAATCTGCTCAGGTCTATGTGAGGCTTCCTTAGCTCTCCCAAACCTGCTCAGAAGGCTGTGTACAGCCCTACCAAAATTACCCTTTGCAGATGTCCAATATCGTAGCGGCCATGAGTTCTGTACCAGGCACTTTGCTGAAATTCACCTTACTCGGCCAAATAATGCTTCCATGTCCCCCTCTTTTCTTTATTATGCTAGGAGGACATTGGTTTTTATGGCAGACTCTAAATATTTTCTATTGCAATCTCTGTTTAGTCTGTTTTAAATCCTTCCCTCCCCTCTTCGCGCTCCCAAGGTCAGCCTTGGGCTTTTGTGTCTCACTGAAACCTTTCCACTCTTTCCCTGCTCGGTGGCAATCTAGGGGTTTGTTTCGGAAGACTTGGAGGAAAGCTTCAAACTGCGCTATGCAGAGCACAGCTCGGGTGCAGGAAAATGCAGTTTGTATTTTCTTGGGGGCAATCGTCCTCGTGTCCTAAGACAGCCCCACGGAGCGCGCTGAACACAGCACTTCGTATGTGGCAACCTAAGTGCAGTCACGTAGCGTTGCTGTCATCATTTGGGATCACCCCCCTGCTAGAAAACCGTGTTTTTGCCTGGTTGTCCGGCCAGATGTGCGGTAGGACATCGGCGGCGGCGTGCATGTGTGTGTGCCCGTGTGCCGCACACCCTCGCCCAGAGACAACATGCGCTTGTGCCGTGTGCTGCCAATACGAGCGGGTGGGTTTACATCGCTCACAGCTGCAGCCACCCGCCCCGACCCGCACGTGGGCCCCACACCGTGTCCTCCGGCCTCCCCCGTCAGCAAACCCCGGCGGGTGCCCGGGGCTGCAGGTATCGCTGTGGGGCGGGGCTGGCGGAGGACACCCGCGAGTTGCTAACGGGCCGGGCGGCCCCTGCTCCCTCTCTCCCCCCGCAGGGCCCGGCAGAGCGGCGGGAAGGTGCGGCACAAGCGGCAGGCGCTGCAGGACATGGCGCGGCCGCTCAAGCAGTGGCTGTACAAGCACCGCGACAATCCCTACCCTACCAAGACCGAGAAGATCCTGCTGGCGCTCGGCTCCCAGATGACCCTGGTGCAGGTAATGCCCTGCGCCTCCCCAGCCCCAGCCCCAGTCCGCCCCCGGCCTGTCTGCCCCCTGCTGCCGAGCTGGGGCCGAGAGAGAGGCAGCAAACCCAGCCGCCCGCCCCCCACTGCTATAACCAGCCTCCCTCGGGCTGTCCCCGCCGGGAGCGGGAGTCTCCTGACCCGGGGGGCTGAGACGGCTTCCCTCTAGCCTGCAGGGCGGCCGCGAGTAGTTCCTACACCGGGAGAAACGAGGCAGGGCCCTGCCCAGCTACACTCCCAAACCCTCACGGGGGGAGTGGGCTTGAGTAGCTGCGGCAGTGTGGGGGAGGTCTTAGATTGGCTTCTCCGGATAGGGTGAGTGATCGCCTGGCCCTGTTGTCACTCGGACACCCGAGGTGCAGGCACGAGACAGAGTTAAGCTTGCACGTGTCACCCCAGCTTGCATTTCTTGAATTTCCAGCACTGCACAGACCGTAACGTGCCCATATCCCCTTTTTAATAGAACTGTATAGGTTTGTATAGAACAGGGCTCTCTCTCATACTGTGGAAATATATGTAAGAAAAACCCTCTCTGCGAGGAACTAACTGTCATATCAGTGCTCTCCTTAGTAACAGAGACAAGTGTCTCTTGCAAAAAGGCCATAGCTCAGCCTGTGCACACTTTGAAAGGTCTAGCTGGGAGCGGGAGAGGTCTCAGAACAAAGAATGAGGCAAGGACGTTCCTGTTCTTATTTAACTCATCCAGGTCCTCAGACAGGACTATATCTCTTCCAAGCCCCAACTTTCTAACTCCATTCTTTCGCTATCCTTTTAAACTCCATCTATAAACTAGAACACTTAAAAACCAAATGGAAAGAGGGCCTTTTTTGTATGAGAAAGAGGTATATGTTTTACTCACTCATAACTATAGCTGAAACAATTTTGCTTAGTCTTTAAAAAATCACTTTCAGGTAACATCTAAAAGTGGAAGATTTTAGCACAAAGCAAGTATTTCAGAGAGTTATGAGCACCTGTTCATTTCCCATATGAAAATGTAACTGAATAAAAAGAGCTATCCAGTCCTAACCACAGAGAGTACTACTAATAATATAGATTACACCCATTACAAAGGACATCTGCATGTAATGATTCTGATTTTCTGATTTTCACAAGACTATATACAAATTATCTTTATCTTTATGAGAGCTAGCTAGATATGGGAGCCTATCCTGGTTTACCTACTTGAGCAAAACTCTCACTGAAATTAATGGAGATTGTGTCAAGAATAAGGAGTAAAGTATTGGCTCCCAAGGGTTACATTTTACTTTCATGGAATCAAAGAATCATAGAAACTGGAAGGAACCATGAGAAGGCGAGTCCAATCCCCTGTGCTCATGGCAGGATCAAGTACCCTTTTAAAGCATCCCTGTTAGGTCCTTGTCTAACCTGCTCTTAAAAACTTCCAATGATGGAGATTCCACAACTTCCTTAGGCACTTTAGGATTTTTTTCCTAATGTCTAACCTACCTTGTTGTAATTTAAGCCCATTGCTTCTTGTCCTATCATCAGCAGTTAAGGAGAATATTTTTTCTCCCTCCTCTTCATAACAACCTTTTAGGTACTTGAAAACTGTTATCATGTCCCCTCTGTCTCCTCTTTTCCAGACTAAACAAACCCAGCTCTTTCAATCTTCCCTCATAAGTCAAATGTTCCAGACCTTTAATCATTCTTGTTGCTCTTCTCTGGACTTTCTCCAGTTTCTCCACATCTTTCCTGAAATGAGGTACCCAGGACTAGACACAATACTCCTGTTGTGGCCTAATCAGCATGGAGTAGAGTGGAAGAATGACTTCTCATGTCTTACTTACAATACTCCTGTTAATACATCCCAGAATGGTGTTTGGTTTTTTTGCAACAGTTACACTGTTGATTCATATTTAGCTTGTGGTCCACCATGACACCCAGATCCCTTTCCTCAGTACTTCTTCCTAGACAATCATTGCCCATTTTGTATGTGTGCAATGGATTGTTCTTTCCTAAGTGGAGTACCTTAAATTTGTCTTTATTGAATTTCATTCTATTTACCTCAGATCTTTTCACCAGTTTGTCCAAATCATTTTGAATTGTGATCCTATCCTCCAAAGCACTTGCAACCCCTCCCAGCTTGGTATCATCCACAAACTTTATGAGTACAATCTAAATCATTGATGAAAATACTGAACAGAACTGGACCCAGAACCGATCCCTGCGGTACCACGCTCGTAATGCCTTTCCAGCATGAGGACTGTGAATTGCCATTTTTGTTGGACACCATCTGTTAGATAATGGTGTTACATGGTATCAGCTGTGAGGTGTGCTATCTCAGGCTCTCATCCTGCAAAGACTTACATACATGAATGATCTTATTAACTGTACTCATAGTGCACAAAATAAAGCATACGCTTAAGTCTTTGCAGGGTCTAGGTCTCTGTACTCCACTCTGTGTTATGTGTCATTTAGCCGATGACACCCATGTAGCAAAATATCATCAAACTTGAGAAAAACAGGAATGAGATGTGAATGCAGGATTAGTTTGTACGTTTCCTCAAAGAAGACGGTATTATTAATTGTATTTCTAAGAAGTTATCTCTTTAGTACCTCAGTGTGAAATGCATACACTAGTGAGTGTAACACAGCTTTGACCAAAACAACATTAACTTCCTGGAAAATGCCATTTAGAACTGGAAGATATAGTTAAAACAATTTATCTCAGTTTTTAAAAATAGATATGAAAGGATCACTCTGAATTTTACAATATGATTACATATCACTATAATTTACAACAGCTTAATCTATCTGACTATTACTGAGCTGTGCCTTTTAGAATATTTCTATATTTTTCAGAGTACATGTGTGGAAAAATATCATTTCACATAGCTGGTATTGTAGAGAAATTTGTCTGTTGGGTTTTTTTGTTGTTGTTGTTGGGTTTTTTTTAAAGGAGTGCCACAGAATAACCATAAAAAGGAGATAGTACTGGATTGCTATTATTTAATATTTGCATGATAGTAGCAGTCACAGGCCCTAAGTAGGATCTGGCTTGTTATGATAGATGTTGTACAAACATGGAATGAGACACGGCCCCTGTTCCATTGAATTTATGATCTAAGTAGAATGCAGAATAAAAGAATAATATACAGTTAAATTAACCCCTGGCCACTGTCTTCATCTGAGTTACACTGGGTTTGAATTTGGTGTAGACATTTTATGAGAAAGACCACATTTTAAAGAGTCATACAAACCAGCAATTTTAATTTACAGAAGCACATGATCAGAAAGAAACCCCATATGTTTCTCCCATCATTTAGGTGCATTTAATCCAGAAGCTCCATAGTACCTGCATAAGGGATAAATATATATGTCTGGCATTCACAGTAATTGCTGCACCTGGAAGAATAAAACAACAGTATCCCATATATGCTTTTCGAATGCTGAAAAAGAATAAGACTGTAATTCAGATCAAAATAGTTGAACCCTGAGAATTAAATACACAGCCAGCTTGTGATTTCAGACATGCTGGTGTAAATCTGAAATAACACCACTGAAGTCAGTGGTGTTATTTTGAATCAAGAGGGGTATGAGGAAGAGTAGATGTTGGGACTTATATTTTTATCTGTTTGGAAATTTTGTTTCTCATTCCAAATGTTGCACATTCCAGATGTATCAAACAAAGTATTGCATAATTATTTGTCCTTCTAAATACCAAGCAAGACGTTGTAGAAGAACCATTGTATAATGTTTTCTTCTGATTACACACCCTCAAATTTTCTTAACAATCTTTCATTTCTTTGTCTTAGCTTTTTTCCGGGTCATCAGTTCAGTTTCTCAGTGCTTTACAGCCTTCTTTGTTCTCACCTAGAATATTAGCCTATGTCATAGTATTCATGTTCTCACTAGTCCTTTCAAGCTTCTTGTCTACTGAAGCTGTTGCACCTTTAGCATACAGGGTTAGATCACACCCTCCATTAACAAGCCCATGGGAGGCCAAAAGATACATTGGAAACTCTTGTGTTTCCACTATCAGTGTATCCAGGGAATCATCCAGTTGGGTTTGGGGAGTGGTATCGTTTTCCTGAGTGGAGACCTTGCAACAACCCTACAGAGATACCAAGAATAACAAATAATTCCCATACATCTAGGTGCATGAAGTCCAGCCCCTCTATGCTATATTCGGGGCACTAGAATGGCTCCAGGTGGAACAAAGCCTCCTGGCCTGCACCTTCTGTCTCCTACACACCGTGTTTACATGCCTGGAGAAGGAACCTGTAAGAATTTACTAGTAAACTTTACTAGATCAGCATTCATGCCTGAATGTATTTCCTCCATAGTTAGCTGGCAAATGGTGCTGAATACAGTAGAGTGGCTACCCCGAGCTATGCCTGCTCTCCATCAAGCCCACTCTCTCCAAATATGCAGAGCTTCAAAATGCAGAATTTGCACAGCAGGGCTTCTGTGGGATCAGATGGAATCATTCTTAGGATAGTATCTCTCTGACCAGATTTTGGACTATTTTCAAGAGTCCTGCTATTTTCATTCCCTCCACTGCCTCCCAGTGTTCTTTAAAATTAATTTACATCATTTTAATAATTCTTCATTTAAGGAACTGTTTCTTGGTTATGTGAAACTAAAAGGTGGTTTGTTCTATTTCCTAGTCCCTTGAAATTAACAAGCAAAGGCAGATTGTATGGCGAGCTAAGGTTCTGCAAGTATTATGAAGTTCCTTTATTTCTAATCACTAATAACATAAACACATTGGGGAAAAATTCTGTGTTGATGCCTATGAAACCCCAGTAAAGTCAATAAGATTGCATTGGGTGTAGAGTACTTCAGCAGTTGGCCTAGAAATTCAAAGCATTATATTCCCAAAATTGCAAAGGCAGAAGAACAGAAAGTAATCTACTTCTAAAAGCTGTCTTCCATTTTAGCCCACAGATTAAACTCCAGTTTGGAATCCAGCAATTTGTTCTGTTAATTTGCCATGAATATGTTATGTTTTCATTTGCACTATACCACAGCATTTGATTTATTTTATTTTAAATTTTGGTTTAAATATTCTTGTGAAATAAAAAAGAAAAATGACTGCATATTCTTTCCAAAAGGAAATATGAATGGCTTTATTGTTTAATAAGAAGTTGTTTGCCATAGTAAGATTAATATACTGATCATGTGCTGCTGTGGATTTAATAATATTACCGTTTTCACAAGCATATCTATGACATAATTTATTTGGGGGAAAGGGATTTTTTGGCTATTATCCGTCTTCTAAATCCTTGGCTCTTCGTGAGTAGAAAGCATAATAAATTAGAAGAATCTTTTCTGAAGTAAAGCCAAAGGGTCAGTATTTCTTGGTGCCCATATAAATACTTTTGGCCATTCAGGGGAATTTCTGCAAGGCTGAGAAATATATTTATGGTAATTCTATCAGTTTTTTCTTGTTTACAGTATGGGCTTGTGTTTTAATATAATGATGAGGATGAGATTGCATAGATAATAGTAACAATTTTAATCACACAGTTTTCTCAGGGCATTTAGTTGTTGGTGGGATTCTGAGGCAAATTTTTTTCACAGTGCCTTCTAAGCAAATAATTGATTGTTATGTTTTCTAAGATTTTCCATGTACACAGAGTAATACAATTCATAACCACCCTTATGGGTGTTGTTAGTGTAGGGTAGTTTCTTTTATAATAAGTCTTAAATAATAGTGATAAGATAATGTGTACATAGAGTCATAGATCATAAGGCCAGAAGGAACCACTGTGATTATCCAGTTTTACGTCCTGTATAATACGGCCCATAGGATAACAGACATATATATCCTGGGAGATTTGACATGCAACATTTTATTGAACGCATATGGATACACGATGAATTCCTTGGTAATAGTGGTGCTCAAACAAACGAATAATAAATCACAGCTTCAAAGAGAAACTGCAGAACTGGAATTTATATGCAAATTTGACTCCGTTGCCTCAGGGTTAAATGGGGACTATGGATTTTTTTTCTCATTACAACAGGTTATTTGACCTCACCGTCCTCTATATGCTGTTTCCCACTGTTTGAATCTCAACACTGAATCCCCAGTGTTTGAATCTTTGATTTGCTGACCTGATCCTATCCACTTCCCTGGTTTAATTTCCTCCCATTCTGTAAATTCCCCATCTTCAAAGTGTCTGATGAAGTGAGATTTTCTCCCACGAAAGCTTATGCGATAAATAAATTTGTTACTCTTTAAAAGTGCCGCAGGACTCCTTGTTTGTTTTGCCCAGTTAAAGTTAAAGGCAAACTCTGTTTGATTTCAATGGGGCCAGGATTTCATCCGTAGTATTTTAGGATCTTTTGGTTGGATAGGCCTAACCTTCATTCAGCATTAGTGAACCTTCTTGTAGTTTCATTCAGAATCTTTGTAAAGTCATCTAAGGGGAATCAGTAACTGGAGAGTATTTCTGAGGCAGGATATGTAATTCTACCCATTTGGGGGGAAACTCCTTTGTGTTATTTCTTAATACTTAAATATTACTATTTCATCCTTTCATGCCAGAAACCTTAAAATATTAATATACTGTTCATTCATATTAATATGAAAAATGTTAAGAGTTGGCATGGAAAGAATGTATCCATGGTGTTTGCTGTTAGATTTTCAATAAACTGATAGTGTTTCCATAAATCACTTTAGTTAAATCTAATTGCTTTTATGCAAGAGTCATACCATTTCTGTACAAGGCATTTGAGCACCAAGGTATATGAGAAGGTCTAGGTCTTGACAACAGTATGTTTCTAATGGGATTCTTAGGAAACTGTCAGTTTTGTTAGACATTGCTGTCCCTGTTAAAATATTCAATGGAACCCCAAATCAATCAGTCTATTATTGCACATATGAATTTAGAATCATACTAAATCCTGTGGAAATGAGGTGACCAGCATTTCAGCTGAACAGTCTGGAATGAGTTTGTTAACTGCATTAGAAGGTGGAAGGATTCCAATTCATCCCTTCAGGGTTACTATAATGATTGCTGTGTCAATATGATGAATGTAAACAAGCAGCCTTGGAGCAGAACAAACATTACTTCGTCTTCTTTGCCAGCTACAGTTTTGGTCTCCTAACCTGTCAAGTAAACTACAGGGTTTGTAAAGCAATGAATCTAGCATTAGAGTGCTGATCCAGAGCTCAATCTACTTGCTGTGGAGCCCTGTTTCATGTAAAATAGGATTTAAGTAAAATCAAAGTGACAGGCTTAACGAGTTGCTACTAAGTTCTAGATAGAAAGCTGAACAAAATTTTACTTGTTGTAATTAAGCAGGTAGTGTTTGTTTTCCTCAGAATCACCCTTAACAGGATTAGCTATCCACAATAATTAGCTAACTACCTATGTGATGTTTATATACTTTACCGCAATAGCTGGATTACAGAAGTAGGGCCAAACACATTTTTTTATCTTGAGATTACTTATATAATTACTGTGTGGATGCATTGGAGATACATTGAACATACATTAGCTGGCTTTGCAGGGCTATAGACTTTGTTATCCTGTTGAAATCAGTATAAATGACCTGTTATATCAGTGTTAGGAATAGGACTCTCACAGCACAAAGATAAGGGGAGGGCTTTGTGGACAATCCAGAGGCTCCCTCATATTCTACTTTTCAAGTTATGCTACTTTGTATCCTTTTTGAAGGGAGTAAATCAAAATACAATCAACCCTGGAAGGAGTAACCTGCACTCTAATGTCCTTCTTCATGATTCAGTTTCTATAGAGATCTCCAAATTTCTGGAATATAGGGGGCTTGATTTTCCTCTTTGCTTACACCAGTGTAGCTTACTGATGTCAATTGAGGTTTTTTAGTTTTACACTCATGTAATGGAAAATGGAATCAAACTCAGCACTTGCCCCAAAACTGCAAACATTACTATTCAGTCACTCTAAATGCATGGAATCACGTTTGGAACGTTTGCATAATGCAGGCCACTTGTCAGTCTTTTCATTCCATTAATGCACAAAGCACGACACAATATTGTAATCCTCTTCCTTTTGCCATCTCACTTCTCAGAGCCAGTGTATACCAGAAGCCACACCACATGAGTTAAATAATTTTTGCCCATTTTGCCCACTTTGTGATATCTAAACATTGTCTGGGATAATTATCTATATAGATCAATGTCTAGGTTTCTGCAGTCAAGTTCCAAAGGGGTACCAGTGTTAGTCTATTTGCATAAAAACAAGAGTCCTGTGGCACTTTTAAAGACTAACAGATTTATTTATCACATGTGATATATAAATCTATTAGTCTTTAAAAGTGCCACAGGACTCTGGTTTTTTTAGGTTTCTGCAGTCACTATAAATATGGTATTTCCTTACATGCTGTTCCCTTTACTCTCTTGTTATCAGTCATAGTGTCTCAACACAGCGCAGGGCAGGATTTATTCCTTTTTGTCAACAAATTGAAAATGGGTTTAGATTTTTCTCTTTTATTATGCACTTACTTTATAGTGTAAGAATAGATGTTAGTGTCAGTTGGTAGACAATCTGACATTACTTATTTCACTTATTTTAATTAAAAAGCTAATGATATATTGGAGATACTTATTAAAATTTCATTTCTACCTTTTTACAAAGATGTTGAAGTTAATATAAAAGGGGCATTATGGAAGAGTTGAATTAAAACTGACTTATTAATAACAAGTGCTTGCTCACTCTTCAGAAGAAATACATGCGGCTGATCCTGCATTCCTGGCTCACACAAAGTCCCCACCCTTATTAATAGCAGTGTAATGCCCACTTGAGGCATGATATACGGTGAATGTATTTCAGTCATTCATAGTTTTCATAAACATGCATGAAAATTCTAAAAAATGTTAATAGATTAGATTTGTAATTTTCTTGAGGAAAACCATTGCATCTCTTTTTCTATAGGTATCAAACTGGTTTGCCAATGCAAGACGTCGCCTTAAGAATACGGTTCGGCAGCCAGACCTCAGCTGGGCTTTACGAATAAAGTTGTACAACAAATACGTTCAAGGAAATGCCGAAAGACTTAGCGTGAGCAGTGATGATTCGTGTTCTGAAGGTTTGTGAAAATTTTTTATTAATTTTGTTCCATGTTTCTACATTAAACTAGAAAGTATCAGCTTCTTCAGAAAGCATACTGATTTCACAAAAAGTTTTCAATGTGATAGGCTTTATTTTGTCCTAGCTGTCTGCCAAATTCTGCTCACAGTTATACACATACAACTCCACCATAGTTCATAAGATTACATGGGCTTAATTGAGGAGAGAATCAGGCCATACAGTAGATATGTTTGTCTTTGCTGTATAATGCTAATACTAGACAAAATCATGCTTAGTTCTTTGGGTATTAAATAACAGGCCCCCTTTAGGTCCCAATAGAAGCAAAACACTTAAAAATATGCCTAACTTTAAGGACATTATCAGTCTAATTGAAATCAAAAGGCCTTAATGTTCCTTTGTTTATGTGATAAATGCTGGTAGTGCCACATCATAGTCACTTTATTAACAAAAGTACTATGATTAACTTCACTTGAACTTCTTACATAGTAAAGTGAGAAGGATTTGGCTTGTAGAGCTATTGTGGCAGAAAATGCAGTCCTTGAAAAATTCCTTCACATTTCCTCTCCACAGCAAAATGAAAGTATTGTGAAAAAATTTATATGGCACTTTTTCCCCCCTTTATGTTGAAAGTAATCATGCATTTCAATAATTTTCCAGTACTTTTATAACATGATATACATATTTATACTCTGAAATCTTACTAGAAATGAGGAAATGCTGCAAAACATTTAAGGATATGTTTATTTGCATTTAAATGAATGTGTTACATCGGTGCTTGTGTTTCTTTTGTGTTCACTTCCCATAAAAGTTTAGCTGCAGAAATGTTAGTTGGAAAAGCAAATTTTTAGTAAATATTTCAGAGTGTTCTTGGGAAATGAATTTCAAATTCATTATTGCATGTATTTGCACAGCAAACACAATGCTAAGAATTAAGCTAATTAAATCAAGGTATTGAATAATACAGTGTAATTTAATTGACCAATCAAACAGCTCAGATTTCAAATGCATGAAATGTACTGTTCATATAAAAGTTACAAACCAAGAATTATTTTCTAAAATTATCCAGAAAATAATTTAGAATAGCTAAAATATTTGAGAAAATTGTGATCTGCTTGCAGACAATTTTGAACAGAAAAAAGTGAAATTAATTGAGAAATCATTATTTATGTTATTTGTCTAGCTCTAATCTTGTTATATATATTTAAAGATGCCCATAGAAGTCTGCTCTGTAAATATTATGTAATCCATAATGTGTCTTTCTCTTTCAGATGGGGAAAATCCTCCAAGAAACCATATGAATGAAGAGGGATATAACAAACCTGTTCACCACACTGTGATTAAAACTGAAAGTTCAGTTATAAAAACAGGAGTGAGACCAGAAACAAGTGCCAATGAGGATTATGTGTCACCCCCCAAATACAAAAGCAGTTTATTGAATCGTTACCTAAATGACTCACTGAGACATGTCATGGCTACTAATGCAGCCATGATGGAAAAAACGAGGCAAAGGAATCATTCTGGTTCATTTAGTTCCAACGAATTTGAGGAGGAATTGGTGTCCCCGTCATCATCAGAGACTGAAGGCAATTTTGTTTATCGGACAGGTAAGGAATTCTTCATGTATCATTTTAAAACAGTTGGCTGTGTTTATTAATGTCACCTGAAAATGAATATAGGCATTCACTCTACCTTTAATGTGAATGGATAACTCCCATTAGTTTTACATGTGCAATCACATAGTTACAAACTGTTGCTGTCATCATCAGAAAATCTTTCCCTGATGTAGTCCAGAACTTTTTTCTGGGACACATCAGCAGGAGTGTTGTCAGCAAGACAGAAGAAATAATTCTTCTACTCAACTTTGTGCTGATAAGGCCTCAGCTGGAGTACTGTGTCCAGTTTTGGAAAGATGTGGACAAACTAGAGAAAGTCCAGAGGAGAACAAAAATGATTAAAGGTCTAGAAAATGTGACCTATGAAGAAAGACTGAAAAAATAGTGACGTGGAGAATAGAAGATTGAGGAGGGACATGATAACAGTTATCAATTACATAAAAGGTCGTTACAAGGAACAGAGTGAAAAATTGTTCTCCTTAGCCTCTGAAGATAGGACAAGAAGCAATGTGCTTAAATTGCAGCAAGGACGGTTGAGGTTAGACATTAAGAAAAATGTCCTAATTGTCAGGGTAGTTAAACACTGGAACAAATTGCCTGGTGTAGTTGTGGAGTCTTCATCCGTGGAGGTTTGTAAGAACAGATCACACAAAAATTGTCAGCAATGGTCTAGTTATTACTTAGTTCTGTCTTGAATACAGGGACTGGACTAGATGACCTATTGAGAGTCCTTCCATTCTACACTTGCATAAATACCATATTTTACAGTGGATATTGGAAACATTTTATAAATGGATTTTACAGAGCTGTTGCCCAAGAGATTCTAGTGGGTATCTGTTGGAGCAGAAGGCGGGAGAGAATGGCGAAGAACTCATGAGAGCTCCACACATGGAGCTCATGGAGTTTTAGGCGCAGCTCTCAGTTTCTTGGTTTAACATTTTTAGCATTTGATTTATTCTTTTAATCTTAGCAATAAAAGCAAAAATGTGTGTGGATTTGTGTTACCCTACAGGCTGTCTGCTGGGAAGTTACCAAACCTGCCCCTTTAAGGGGTATACATCAGGATAAGATTTGGACCTTCTCTGGGCTCAGTCACCCCGCTCACAGATGGAGGAAGGGGGAGAGAGGAGAATAAGCTTTGCTTTGAAGCTTTCTCCAAATTTATGGGGAGGAGGGAAGAGGGCAGGGGTTCCCCCTGTACCTGAAAAAAGGAGGGTTTTGAACCCCAAATGCTGCAGGTCTCAGTAAGGATCTCAGGGATCTCACCAACAGCAGCGTAGTTGAAGCTGCCCTACCAGGGACTCTGCAGGCAACTTTTGCCCTTTCAGCCATGATCATTTTTCTATGCCTTGGAGGGGCTTTGTGGGAAAATTGGTATGGCACTTTCCTGTGGATTCCCAGCTGGGCTGATTGGGAGGGAATGGCACATGTTCCTCTCTACTTTGTCCATAGCTCTCTACCTCCCAACCCTTTGCCCATTTGCCAGGATCTCTGTCACTGGGAAGAGTCCTTGACTGAATATGAGGGGAAGAATACAGTGCTAATGAAAAAGCAATCACCTCTTTCATGCAGATCTTACGGGGATGATGAATTTAGAATGTGTGGTAAAATCAGATCTTATGTAGAACAGGAATGGTGCGTGCATAGTGAATACATTTAAAAATGAAATTGCTTGATCATTTAACATTCTTCTTCAACATACCAAGAGCATTTGGTCCACATTATGTGCTAATCGCCTGCCAAGTTTTATTTTTAAATCAGAAGTTTTTGAAGAACAGATATAGTGGCTTAGACATGTAAACTTGAGATTTTCTATACTTTTATACTATAACTTAAAAAATGGTCACTGATTTTTTTAATGTAATAAATTTGCTACTGGGCTAAGTTTTGCTTGCCAAGTTTCAGCTGAGAGTGAAAAATGAGGTCTTTAATGGAAAGGCTGAGACAGCCATACTGTAACTGCACCACTGTTAACAGACTGGACTGTGATGTACAAATAGCGACTTATTGCCCCATAAAGTTAGTAACCATGGCATCTTTGGAACTCCTTGTGAGATCTTATTTAAATAACTTTTTAAATATTTTATTAACTTTTTGAGTGCTACAGTCTTTGATGGGACTAGAACAACTTTTAAGTTACACTTTATTCTACCTGCGTTTTTAAAACAGACAAGCAGAAATTTGTCTGTGGAAAGAAAAGTGCCAGGTGTGTGCTGTGTCATGCATTCCATCTTTCCCATGTGTACAGAGCCACTCATAAAATAGTAGATGCAGATAGGCTGTTTTAAGCTATCAGTTTATAATTCCATTGAAGGGGTTCTGGTGATGTTATGGGATGCAAGAACAGAGCCTGTTATAAGAAAAATAATGTGTATGTTTTCAAGTTATGTCAAGTCTATTTATGAGAGATATTTTAGAAATACTTAAAATTACCAAAATGATTGCTAGACAGCATGAATTAAAGTAGGGACATGTTTTCCACAATCCCCCTGCCCCCCACCCACCATTGTTCCCAGAATAGCCATGTAGCAGGCTTGTATGCAAGTTCTCAAAAATGGCATCCTTATATTACATATTGGCAGATTTTTATTTTCCGACGACAGTCATGAGTCTCTGGTAACAGAACGTAAGAGAATGAGTTTTTTTTAAAAATGAGGCTTACTATGTGTTTATTGATCCATATAGTTTGCTTTAGTAAAATAAATAATAAATAATAGCAGATGAAAATTGAATTTCAGATTGTCTATTTGACATTTTAGTTTATGACAATTTGTTTGGCATTTAAATAAACTTTGAGTGAAAATTGATTCACACTTCAGTTTTGAAAAAATATTAGCAAAGTTGATATGTTTATAAGGACAGAAGACAGGCCAACTGAAAATGTTTTGAAGCAAACTATTTATTGTGCTTTCCCATAAGAGCGATTTCTTGAAGCAAATCATGAATATAAAGTTTACTAACCGCAGCTGGTTCATGTTACAAGTCACATTCTGCTTTCAGTTATACCAGTATATCTAGAGTAACTCCATTAATGTACTGTGGTATAACTGAGATCAGAATATAGCTCTTGTATCTTAATAGTTCAGGCCAAATTAACAGGATATGAGTTCAGTGTTCAATGACAAAAACAAGAAATTGCAGTTTAAAATTTATAAGGAAAATGGGTTGTGCTATTTCCCATTCCAATCATTAATGTGCTTATAAAGATTGAGCCATATGCTACGCGAGATCCATGTAAGAAATTGGGGAGTCCTACCTTAAGATCAAGGCTAGAGGGGAATGTCTTTGTGTTATACCTTTCCATAATTATTGTGAGGTCATGAGAACCAAGTGTTAGTATTTTAATATCCACTATAGTCTTCAAAAGAAAACAGAAAGTTGCATAGCTTAAATCTTTTACACATGCTTTATTTGGTTTGTACTTCCCTCAGCCATTTCATCCCTTTCTCATATATCATGGACATTGTTTATTAGGAGAACAGGCCGAAATGATACACACCATTGCCAGTTCATGAAGTGATAAAACAGTGACAAAGGGAAAAAATATATACATTCATACATATTACATAAGAGCTTCTACCTTGAAGGATACCTAGATCTACTGTTATATATGTGTGTTTGCTTACTACAGAAGGTTCTCTGTGCAGAATATTTCTTAGTGTGGATATTCTGTATATTGAATTAATCAGCCTCCTCCTTTAGTTTAATGTAGCTCAGGTTTTTTAATGTGATTTTGTTTAATCTTTAGTAAAAAAACATTTATATTAGGTAATCATTTTTTGTTAATCCTTTCAGATGGGCTCACATAGGGGCAGGTCCCACTATACATTGTTTTGCTGCTCTAATTGAATATATGAAGAACTCAAAACATCATTTTTCTACTCATTAAAATTTATACTGTGAAGATACCTAGAGGCCCAGTTTCAATGGTGCTAAGCATTGTACAATAATATAACAAAAAGATCTAACAATATTAGTGAGCTCTGGATACAAGTGTAAAAAACCTAAATTAATCTTTGCCCAATGGTTTATTAAAAATTTAACATTGTAATTATCGTGTTACGTTCTTCAAATACTCTATCTATTGGTCACTTATTGATACAGAATCTTCTGCACCATTGAAAGTCAAGGAAATTTAAAAAAACAGCTTGCTGGAATGTCCCTATTTTGGGAGCTAAGGCTGACAAACAAAAGGAAAACTTAAAATTAAAAAATATAATAAAAAAGGATGAAATGACAGGATGCAGAATTTGCCAACTTCTTGAGAGAGAAGATTTTCATTAATTTTATTTTATGTGTTACCTAGCACTGTAGAAGAGCCAGAACAAATAAAAATAATGAGGAAACTAAGACTTGTAGACGTGGAAAAAAGGGCGGTTTAACAAAACTTGAGAGGCTAGTTGAATTTGGAGACATTTAGACATTTGATCTTTATTTTTAGACGTTTGTAGAAGCATATTTGATTTCTGTTGCTTTTTTCTGTTTCTTTCTGCTCCTTCCTCTGTTCCTTCTTCTGATTTCTGGGAAGATTGTGATTGACACAGCCTGATCCTGTGTACTTTGATGCAGTATGTGAAGCACCCTCAACTCCCACTGAGTTGCAACTAAAAGCTGACGGTGTTTAGCGCCACAACCTTGCAGGAGGCAGGAGGCATATCATAAGATCCATCCAGGCAGAGATGCCATTTATGCCAATCTCTCTCTTTCTGTGTGTGTGTGGGGGGGGACGGGACACACACACATGCCTGTGTGATTCTATATTGCCCTTGCCAACTTTTCCTCTCAATTTAACATTTTCAAAAATGGACATGTACTTTAAAAATGGACTATAAAAGTTTAACGCATAATCTGAATACAATGGAACCTGTCAGCAAAAAGTTCTAGTATTAGTGATTTCTGTATGTTTGAACTAAATTGTACTGGACTCCTTGGGGATAATTTAAAGTAAATGGTCCCTTAACCAACTGAAGGGGGTCCAAGCTGCAGATTCCAGTGTAGTCAAGAAGTGAAATTGGGAAGTGAAATATCAAATTAGTATTTAATGCACAAAATGACAGGACTGAAATTTGAAGGTTACACATTAAAAGTAACAGTGCTAATTGCATTATTAGATTGGGCAATATTGCATTAACATAGATTTGGGGAGGGGATGGCATTTAATTTCTTTATTGTTGTTAGAGAAAAGAGAAACTAGAAATTAGCTGTGCTAAAATGGACAGTGTCAGTTTTAAAAAACACATTATGTTGTTAAAAAAAACAAACAAATCCAAAACACCAGAATTTTTAAAATCTAGTTCACTTTTCACTATTTAAGCTTTGTGTATAGTTTTTGAATTTCTTTTCTTTTGTACAATAAAAATCAGTTAAGTCAGTTTCTTGGTTGTTTCTAGTCAGTTTCATTTCTTGTTTCCATTGATGTCAAGGCAAAATTCCCATGCACTTCAACAAAAGCAGGATCAAGCCAGTTATTTGGTTGCAGGCAGTTTTGTGGGAGTGCAGCAGGGGCACATTGCTTTTCATGAGAAGCAGAGAAGGATATTTTAAATTAAAACTTTGAAATTAAAAATACAGAAATGAGACAAAAAGTCCAGAGAGATCTAAAAACCATCGTTCAAGCAATATTTCTGTGGCCACAGCTTTTCTTTGCTGTCAATGTTATGACAACGTGTGTTTAACTGAGACCATTAGAATTTTCTCAACAAAATGTTCTCACCACTTGCTTAAAAGCAGCAGTCCCATTGTCTAGCCAGGACCGTTGTCTAGCCAGGTGGGGAAAATGGATATGCCTCTGAAATGGTAGAAGATGCCAAGAGATTATGCCCAAAAGTGATCGGCAGTTACTTACTCCTTTTTATGTTTTATACCCTCCCTCAAATCTAGCAAATGCTCCAGTTCTCAATGAGGACTACGCTCCTCCTAAATTTCAGATTTCATCCATCTATGCTTATTGAAAACATGTGGTTAACATGTGTACTAAGGGGAAGAATATATTTTTCACATTCTCCCATTGCCCAAAATGATTGAAGAGATTTTGCAAGAAAGAAAGAGATCAGACCAAAATATGACTGTTTCAGGAAGTTATGAGTGTGTGACAACAGATGGTTAGGTTGGTTATAATTTGTTTTGCAGGTTCAGCAATGATAACATGGCTGGTAATCACTATAATAAGGAAATTAGTAAGAACAATTAACATTTAAATAAGGAGTACTAAAAGAACATGTAAAAGCTGAGGCTTTGTCCGTATGAGAAAATTGTACTAATTTAACTAAAGCTCTTTAGTAACTGTTTGAATTAAATGAGTGCAACCCTTGTGTGTGGGCATCTCTGTACTGATTAAGCTTCAATCAGTTCATTATCAATTTAAGGGGAGAATTCAAAGACACAAAACAAAGGCAGGTGCCCAAATCCCATTGAAAGTAAATGGAGTTGGATGCTGAATTCCCCTTTGTGCTTTTGAAAATCTACTTCTGAAGCTAAATTGATATCAGACCATTTAAACCAGCATGAGAAAATTAGGTTTAAACTGATTTAGTTGTCACAATTTTCTCATGTGGAGAAGTCCTTGTAACCAGTCCTGAAAATCCTTACTCATGCCCAGGATTCCCTCTGAAGACAGTGAACTTAGTTGTTTAAGTTAGGACAGCTCACTGGGTTTATAGGGGAGGATAGGTTGGACACCAAAATGCACTCCCTGCAATCTTGAGTGTGGGGGCTTTGGACAGCAGGAAGCAAGGAATTGTGGCATCTTTCAGAGCCCTTGTTGCTTTAGGTTAAAAGGGTAGGTCATGAAGAACACTGTCTGAGCCAGGAGCTGACTGGAAGGGGCTCAGGTGGGACACTGGCCCATGTATACCAGGGAGAGGGGAAATACTTCTATTCCATTGCCTCCTGACAGAGCTCTCTTTCATCCCAGAGCACCTGGGCTCAGTGGGATCAGGTTTTTTGTTGTTTTGTTGTTGGCATTGCACAAATCACCTTTCTTGGGCCTGGGAAGGAACTTACCCCTCACTGCCAGGTTACCTGGGTTAGTGGGGTGCTCAAGTTTTTGGTCTAGGTCAAAGCACTCATGGATCTGATGGGGTACGTGAGGAGTTCTGTTCAAGTTGTCACAACTTGGTAGATATGTGGCACACATACTTGTTCCGTTGGACATCCGCTTCCCTGGTAAAATGGAATTGAAAGCAGATTCAAGGGAAGGCATCCCCTAAAGACGCTGGGGAAAGGAGTTAGGGCTCCTAATGTCTCTAATTCAATCCCCTTTCCTGAGCAATGTAGTCCTCATACAAGATGACAGCAATGAGGTCCCAGCAATGGATTGGGGCCAGGTTGGGAAGGGGGAGGACTGACAGCAGCCCTTCCCAAATGGGTGAAACTTGTTAAGAAAGGAACGATGACCTGTTGAGTTATTGCTGCGTCGTCCCCGATGAGTTAATTTAATAAGGTTGCAGCATAATTATAGTATGTTTCTTGAATCTTATTCTTCTTCCTGCATGTACCAGACAATAAAAGCAGGGACTCCTAATACAGAAGACAAAGGGGAAAATTCTTGGGCCTACCTAAAGTCAGCAGAAGGCTCTGCGCATAACTGACCATATAAACCAGCCATCAGGAAGTTTAAACTTGAAATTAGACGTTAGACTGCTTTCAAGGGGAGCAGTGTGGGCAAAAACCTACCTGGCTTCAAAACTGGGCTGGATAAATTTATGGAGGGGATGATATGATGGGACATCTTAATTTGGCAATTAACTGATATTTGTCTAATAGTGGTAAATACGCCAAGGGCTTGTGGTGGGATGTTAGATGAGGTGGGTTCTGAGTTGATGCAGGGAATTCTTTTTTGGGTGTCTAGCTGGTGAGTCTTGCCTACATGCTCAGGGATTAGGGGTCAGGAGAGGATTTTCCCAGGCCAGATTGGGAGGGACCCTGGGGGTATTGTCTTTCCCTGTAGTTTGGAGTATGGGTCACTTGCTGGTGGTTTCCCTGTGCCTTGGAGTCTTTAAACCATAATTTGGGGACTTCAATGACTCAGTCATAGGTTAGGTGTCTATTGCAGGAGTGGCCTGCATTGTGCAGGAGGTCAGACTAGATCAGGGGTCAGCAACCTTTGCTGACCCCTGTCCCGGCCCTTCCTCCCCAACCCTCAGCCAGTGCCGGTGGCTGTCTGAAAATTCGGTGGCGGCCATAACTGGAGAGGGAGAAGGGGAGCGCTTTCCAGGCATGCCGTGGAAAGAAGCCACCCAGAGTGGCTCCTCTTGACAGTGTGCCTGGGGAAGGGTGTCCCCAGACATGGCACAGAAAGAAGCTGCTCCTCTCAGGGGTCCCCAGGCACATTGTAGAAAGAAGCTACCTGGAGTGTCTCCTTTTGGTGGCAGCACCCTGTGGAGAGGAGCCGCTCCAGGCAGCTTCTTTCCACAGAATGTGGGGGCCTGGGCATGGCGGGGACCCCTCCACCCCAGCAGCACCCAAACGAAGCCACCCAGAGTGGCTTTCAGTGGCAGGAGTGGCAATTTCTGTGGTGCCACAGAGGGTGCTGCATGCCACTCTGAATGGGCTAGGGTGCCATTGTTGGCACACGTGCTGGGGGTTGCCTACCCCTGGATTAGATGATCATATTGATCCCTTCTGGCCGTAAAATCTATGAATCTATGATCTGACATACTTCTGCTGCTTGGGGGGGAATGGTGCAGAGGCCACGGAGAACAGAGATCTGGAGAATTCTCCTCCTTGGTTCCATGAAAGGATCTGGGGGATAAAGCTGGGACATGTCACCTTTGCAGAGCTGCAGGAACCCCGTGTTGTATGGGGGAGGTTGGAGGCAGGTGTTTGCAGTGGCCACAGAGCCATTCCACTCACATTTTACTATCGTGTGTGTGTGTGTGTGTGCACGCTTGTGCTCATGAGGAGAATCCGATTTTCCCAACCTCTGCGGAAGCCCTAATGCAAAAGTTACATACCAGGTATTTGTCCAGGAGGGAGGTTTTGGGCCAAAGAAAGTGAAAGATATGACATGACACACAGAAAATTCAAGTGAAATATGAAGGAAAGAAACCAAACCAGAGTTTTTCCACAGATAAAACCATGTGACTCTACTCCTGGGGGATTGGCTTTGAAATCACGTGCGTCACTCTATCTATCATTGACAAGAGAGATTCTGCTTTCTAGTACAAATCTGTAGCCGTGGGAGACTAAACTGCTGCTTTGCTGAGTTTGAACTGACAAGACTCTTGTTGTGCCTGATGCTGAAACATTCCTGTTTTGCATACCGGATTCGAAATGGCTCATCTCTTAAGCTTCCACTCATGCGCGCAGAATTTTATGTGTGCAGTCTAGTACACTTACACTTGCATGTCCCAGTAATACAATCATTATGGGCAAAACCCCTATTTGCCTGGTGAACTTTACACATAAAAATTCCATTCATTTTTTGTGCACACATGTCAAAATACCAAAATGTGTACACAAGAGTGCAAATGCACCTAAATGAACATGCACAATAGGGAGAACTGTCATCTGACCATCCATTGCAGGATGGGGGTACTACAGTAGTGGGGGACGGGGGACGGAAGAGGGATATATTTTTAGCATTCCTTCCAGAAAACATAAAGGAATGGGAAACTATAAAAATTAATTTAATTCTGGAAAAACGTCTGAATTAAAATGTCATATATGGAACGGTGTTTCTATGTGTTCCATTCTGTTGTCACTCTTTGATATAAAGAAAACAACTACTGGTGACACTCTTGTAAATTCTACTCTTACCATGGTCTATTGGATTAGCTCATGTCCTTTTACAATATTAGAGAGATTCTGTTCACGCTGCTCTATTTAATGCTGTACTGGTGTTCCCATGAAAATCCTTTTTATCTGATTTATAACCCACCTGTTAAAATTCAATCTGGGCTGAAATTTGGCATAGATGGGAATTTATTCTCCAATCTGGTGTAACAGGTACACCCCGATAATAACAGACTGAGTTGTGCTTGTAAATCCCTGGTGTGTTGATGAGAAAATGAAACTCAAAGCATCTTACCAGGAGTAGGGATGTGTGAATGCATATTACTCCCCTTGTGAAAATGGGTGAAAAACTTTTCAATGGTTTGGGGGGGGAATTTTTTTTCTTTAATTGTTCTGTGTTCTTTCTCTCTTTCTCTCACACACACTTCTCTAAAAGAAAAAGAAAAACTCATTTTGCTGTGAAACTATTTTAACTTGGTTGACAAAGCTGTGGTTCTCCTCAGTTTGTTGTCCCAATATAGCATTTGATTACTTCTCATGGTGAAAACTTGTGTTCACTGGTGAATATGAGGAAATTTCTTAACTGATTACATAAACAAATCCATGAGAAATTAATAGTTGATAGTTTCATATAACTTTCCCTGAAGCCAATTTTTTAAAATTAAAGTTTGAACAGTAGGGGGAAATTAATTATAATTAAAAAAATCCTTTTGGTACAGCACTGCAAAATCAGCCTTATTTGCTATATTTTTCCCATTTTCATCTGAAATGTCATGTATTGGACTCTGCCAGACTAGATGGACTAGATGATATAGCAACTCCTCTGTAGGTTTGTGGATTTTGAAAGCCACCCCATAATTTTCAAAAGCATCTTATGTGTTTAACAGAAATTTTGAGGTCATTTGTCCGTAATGTGAACACAGGAAACATAATGATGAAAGTAGATTATTGAGACCAGACTTCTGCTCTTAAACCCATATACAAATGGCCTTTTACAGGAGAGAGTTGACACCAATGGGAATTACAAGTAGATGGATTGAGAAAGCAGTGCTTTGATCTGAATATGCACTAGGTTTAAACTGAGAATTGGGATTATATTCTATCACTCCAAAATCTCATCAGTTTTCACCCTCATAATGGTGAGAAACTTGTCAGATCATCTTATCGTGTGATATTTCTGCCATTTTGATGGGGAAAGCTCTCTTGAGAACACCTATTCCAGTGAGATTTCTGCCATCTTGGACCAAAAATCAGAACTGATGCTATGTCTACACTTGTTAATTTAAGTCGACTTTAACTAAGTCGACTTAGTGTGTCTACACTTGAAATTAAAGTCGACTTAAAGGGGTGCTTAGAAAGTGACCTAGAGCGTCCACACTGGACATCTAGGTCGACTTCCAGGGGCTTAGGGGAACCTAGGGGAGGACCATGGGGGCAGGAGGGGCACCCCTTGCCCAATGCCAGGGTGCTCAGCCTTTGCCCCGTTGTACATAGGTACAATGGGGCAAAGGGGGACAGGGACCCTGGCAGGGCATAGGGGCAGGGTGGACAGGGCTCTTCCCTGCCCTGTGGGGGGGCATGCCAGGCTCCCCCTGTGCCCCCCCCAGCAGGGAGGGCATTGGTGTAGCCCTGGGGTAGCCCTAAGTCGACTTAGAGCTACCCCACATCTACACTGGCTTAAGTCGACTCTAGGGAGTCGACTTAAGCCTTAGGTCTAATAGGAAGATGGTGTTATAAAGTTGACTTTAGTTTCCTTAAGTTGACTTAAGCAAGCTGCTTAAGTCGACTTAAGGAAAGTGTAGTGTAGATGCAGGGTAAATTAAGTCGACTTAAGCAAGCTTAAGTTGAATTAATTTACCAGTGTAGACGCAGCCTGATTTAGGAAGCCAGTGTTGGACTGAAGTCTATCCAACCCATCCCACTCTAAAACTCAAAAGGGTTGGTATTTAAGTTTCCAGCTTTGGTTTTCATCTAGTTACAAAAATACAGACCTTCAAAACAAGAGAAAACTCCAAACTTCTCTAAATAATAATATTAGATATAATTTGATGCTTTTTGAGTTTTTTGGAAGAAGTAGCAGCAGAAATTACCACATGTTTTACATAATGTGGCTGTATCTGAAATATACACTCAATTCACAAAGTATATGTGAGTTTTACAAGAGACCCAAAAGCCCCAAACCCACCAGGGAGACAAAAGTTTAAAGAAAGAGACTAAGTTGTAAAAGGAAGTTGCATTGCAGAAAACCTGGAAAAGTAAGAACAACTTAAATCAAAAAGAGAATTAAATGAAAAGCTTGAGGGTTAGAATAGGTGAAAGGCGACACAAAAATAAATAACAGAGTCTTGTGGCACTTTTAAAGACTAACAGATTTATTAATCGCATGAGCTTTCGTGGGAGAAAATCCCACTTCGTCAGACGCTTTGAAGATAGGAAAGTTACAGAGTGGGAGGAAATTAAATGCAGGGGAGTGTATGACATAGCATCAGGTCAGGCTGTAACAGCAAATCAAAATAGGTGTTAGGATTCAAAACACTGGGGAACAGCACATAGAGGAGGGGGAGAATCCTAACACCTATTTTGATTTGCTGTTACAGCCTGACCTGATGC